>JANZLC010000006.1:33469701-33482828 GCA_026413385.1 Erythroxylum gracilipes
ATTTTTTAAGGGGATATAATCAAAAAGGATACAACAATTCAACCCCCCTTCTTGTGTATCTTGTTCTTATTATTGCTTAATATATTAACGTGTGATTTACTACAAGAAGAAGAGAAGGGGGGCAGCAACGTGAACTAGTTGGACTGGCCTTGTGCTGTGGGTGACTTGTGTGTGCTTGAGAGTTGACGTGAGCTGTGTCCGTGAGGAGTTTTGGAGTGAGCTGTTGGAAGAGAAAAAAACATTGAGTGCTGTGGAAGAGTGGATGTTTTGTGAGGGGCTGTTGCGTGAGTAGGTGTTGAAAGAGACTGTGTGGGCAGTAGGTGGCGCAAGTGGAGGAAGGCAGCTGGCGTTGTCTTTAGAAGGCAGCTGGCGTTGAGTGCAAAGGAGAAGGATGAGTGGTGCTTGGCTGAAGAGAAAAACGTTGGCATGTGTGTGCTAGTTGTGTGAAGTGGTGCTAGGTGATTGGAGAACAATTAATTAGGTACACCAAAAGCTAAGGAAGGCATGGATGTGATGGATAAGTGTAAGGTCTGCAGAAAATATAAACGTGGCAAGTCGACTTCATATTTTCATGACTAACCATCATCCAGAGCTTAACGTCGGCAGCAGCTTCAATGAATTTTCTCAGTTAATTTATCTTAATCCTTCGGTTCAATGGCAAAGGCAGGAGCTTGTCATTTTTATAGGGGAGTTTAAACTGTAATTATTTTTTGTCCATTTAATTATTTAGTAATTCATAGATCTTACTATTTAATTATTTGAAGTTGCGTTTTGATTATATTTTTGGACTGGAATATTTTTGTGAATGGATTAATGTTTGGCAATTGATATTGTGTTGATTTTGGGTTTAATTTCATTACTTTGTTTTGGGTCAAAACTTTGTATTGGGATTTTAGCAAAATTGATGATTGTTGAAGGTGGCTTGAATTATTGAATCATTTATCTGTTGCTGGCATTAATTTTATTTTCTTAATTATTGCGTAAAAGTCGAGCATTGACGTTAGTACCCTTAGTTCTATTTTACTAGTCTGGTGGCAGTTAGTAAATTGAGATTTTTGGAAAATATTTTTGTAACAATTTGAGGTGGCTCGATTGTTAGATTAAAAGCTCAATTTTAATTCTTGGTTTAATTGTTTTAACTCCCATATATGTTTGAGTGATGATTGCCTGTGCTATTGAACTGGAGGATTGCATTTATCATTGTTAATTACTTGTGTTTGTCTCTTATTTTAATTCACTCATTGTCATTTCATATTACTCATTTTAATTTTAAAATACCAAAAACAAGTCCTTAGTGTTTATTTTAATTCGTTGCAAACTTAGCGGTAATTTTTCAAATCACCATTTTACAGTCTAGGTTGCATTGTATTTAGTTACTTAGGAAATTAATTTCATCTTTTAGTTCCTCCAAGAGAACGACCCGAGGTTGCGCTATATGCAATCTTTGGTTAAATTTTTGAAGTAACCCCAAGGCGACAATCGAACAAAAAGGTTATTTCACTTGGCAGGGAACAATTTTGGATCCCTTCAACCCATTTAGAGAGATTAGACAAGGCGCCCTACCTTTTTGTCCTGTGCATGGAGCGGCTAGGCCATCTCATATCGAGAGAAGTGGGACAAAGTCGTTGGCACCCGTTAAAATTGAGTGCTACAGGACCCCCATATCTCACCTTTTCTTTGCAGATGACCTGGTTCTATTCGCTATTCGCGGAAGCTACGAGCATCCAGATGCAAGTAATCGCAAGGACTCTAGAGGTGTTCTGTAAGGCTTTGGGGCAGAAGGTTAACAAGAACAAAACAAAAAAAAATTCTCTAAGAACGTTTCCCTGGAAACAGCCTGCCGCCTCAGTCAAGCCTTGCGTATTTCGAGCACGAATAATCTGGGCAAATATCTAGGAGTGCCTCTAATCCATGAGCGTATCACTCGTAACACATATCGGCATATACTCGATAATGCTCAACAGAAACTAACAGGATGGCGCGCAAAGAATTTGTCGTTAGTAGGACGGGTCACTTTAACGCAGTCTGTGATCTTAGCCCTCCCTCTTTTTACGATGCAAACAGTTCGACTACCGCGAAAACTTTGTGATGATTTGGAGCAAATCATGCGAAACTTTATATGAAGTTCCACAGAAGAGCAGAGGAAAATGTCCCTAATTAATTGGGACTCTGTGTGTAAGCCCAAAAAGGCAGGGAGATTAGGCATCAAGAGAATTAGATCTACCAACGATGCCTTGCTATGGGCACTGCTTACAAAACCGGACGCCTTATGGGTCTGCACCTTACTGGCTAAATACCGCCTGGACCCATACCACATCCCTACTTCGATAGATCGGCAAGGGGCCTCAAGTTTCTGGAGGGGTATCTTGGCAAATTGGCATTTCGTTTGCCAAGGAATCCGATGGCGCCTAGGCAATGAAAGACACATATCCTTCTGGCTGGATAATTGGGTGAAAGAGTGGGGTCCTCTTCTTGTAGTGGCAACCTCTCCAATACCTGAAAATGTCCTCTATGCTAAAGTTGCAAACCTAATGAACGAGGATGGAAACTGAAAGTGGAATCTATTCCAGCAATACCTCCTTACCACAGTTTGCATGAATATTGCAGAGATAACCCTAAATACAGAGGATCCAGCGAAAGATACCATGCTAGGCTCAAACTAAACATGGGAGATTTACAGTGACTTCAGCCTACGATTTAATCGAAGGGCATTTCTTGGATAATTCCGTGACTCTCTAGGACTTAATTTGAAAATGGGCGGGACCCTAGAGGATCAAAGCTTTCCTCTGGTTAATGACCAAGAACAAGCTTATGACTAACCAACGAAGAGTAGCGCGTCATATCGCTACGGATAGCAGCTGCCATATATATGGCCAGGAAGAATCTACTCTCCAAGTCATCTGAGACTGCCTGAAAGTGCGAGCCTTCTGGAGTAAATTTCCCTCGAAGGTGGTCAATACGGATTTTTTTCAACAGGACGAGGAGAGATGGGTACAATCCAATCTCATGACACACTATCAGGTGCTGCAAGGGGGATGGGCCACTTTTTTTGGCGTCGCCTGCTGGATGCTTTAGAATTGGCATAATAAAAGTCTTTTTGAAGCCGATTTTGTTTGGCCAAACGATGGTATGAGAGCAGTGACGGAGTTTGCGGAATAGATAGTTAGGGCGAGGGTCGTAGAAAGTTGTGTTTTTTTGACTCAGGGACTACCGGCGGGTAGTCCAATGGGGTGGTCCAAACCACCGAAGGGCTGAGTAAAGCTCAACACAAACGGCGCGGTTAAGCAAGCGTCGACTGTAGCTTCCGATGATGGATTAATTCATGATTGGCACGAATAGTAGTATGGAGGGTTTTTACATTACATTGGAAGAAGCTCGCCTCTTACGGCAAAACTCTGGGGAGTCCACTCGAGCCTCACCCTAGCTTGGTCGCTGGAGTATCGTCGTATCATGATCGAAGTGGATTCCTTAGAAGTCATTAATCTTCTGTCATCTTCCACTAAAAAGATTGACGTCAATAATTGTTTGTTGAAAGGTACCCGCGGTTTACTTCTAAGAGATTGGGAGGTGCAACTTTAACACGTACATCGTGAAGAGAACTAGTGCGCCGATAACTTAGTTGTCCTCGCAATCCTAACCAACCCAGGTATCATATTCTTCAGGAGCCTCCGTTGCCAGTTTTGGATTTTATTCACCGGGACAAGCAAGAAGCTATGTACCGCAGAGCCATGCACTAGCTAGTTTGTTTTGAGTGTTTTCCTTTGTTTTGAGTGTTTCTGCTTTAAAAAAAAGCCTGGGTTGGGAAGGTTTACACTTTCTATGGCTTCAGGGCTTGGGATGATGAAGCGCCTTGGACATGGTCTGCTTCCATCAATTAATCCTTCAAGATCATTTGCCCGAATGGGTGGTATAACTTGAGCTCGCCAGACTCTATAATTATTCAACTCCAATTTTATGGGAATAGTGAAGCTAAAATTTCTAACAGAGAATTGTGATGAGGAGCATGTAGAGCCGAGGTCACTCATTTTGAAGGATTAACTCTGATACCAAGTGAGAAAATGATAATAGAGTAGAATAATATCAGGCTGTATGAGAGCAGGAAGGTGAGAAATGATAAACCAGAAGCTCTGCTTATTCAATCATCAGGAGGGAAAATAAACATATGTCGTTGTAACAAACTATAACCTGTCAAAGAACAATTGTACAGATTACAGGACAGCAGTACAGGTTATCAAAACAAAATTCTGTTATTCCTTTCCCCACTGTTGTCCACCACTTGTCTTGGATTCATTAGTCTTGAATTTTTTGTTTCTCTACCAATCAACAGGCTATTTTCTCGTCGAAGGTGTTAGAGCGTCTGTGCCAACTTTCTTAATGAAAATGCTAGAGTGCACGTTCCAACATACTGTTTTCTCGCAGAAGATGTTAGAGCAAATATGAATTCGTTTGGAAACAGAAGCCTGAATAGCTACGAAGCCGGAGATGTGTAATTGTAGGATAGAACTTAGGAGCACTCACTTAAGAAGTGAACGAAAGCTTGGAGGATAAATTTAACACCTCTAAAGAAAACTTCACGACCTTGAAATTGGTGAAAAGGCTTGATCTTTTCTTTCCTTTTAATGTCAAAACAACTTTGAAGCTTTAGCCATTGATTTTTCCTTCAAGCTTCGAAGAGAAACTGAAACCCTGTCACGAAGTTTCAAAAGCTTAAGAACTCTTCAGATGCAGGAAGGAGCATTTCTACATCAGCTGGTTTGACACGAAACTTGGGACAGAATGATGTTCTTTGTTACGATCAAAATAAGTATAAATTAATAAGAATATGAACTGTTCGAGGATACTGAGGAACTCAATTACTGGCATGAAATCTGCGAGAATCTGCGCGACAAATACTAATCTTTAACTCGAAATGTAACATGAACAGATCAGTGTCACTGCAATAGACTTGGATTTCCTAGTAGATATTTGTATTTTTTTTGAGAAACCAATTATCATAAATTTGGTCAACTATAATTGCTTTAGATATCAGAACAACCATTCACATTTATCGAGAAATGTTTGCCTTGCCATGATTTATGATACATTATAATAAAATTCCATTTAACAACTGTAATAAGTATTACTTCAATGAGAATAATAGTGACGAAGAAGATTGAAAAAAAGTAAGATCCTTTAATAACAATGTTCTACAGTAATTCAACTTGGAAAATTGATAAGTTGCATATTACAATCAGTTCTCTGATCATACAAGTTTTTTATAACAAAGGACAAGCAATCCCAAGTTCAGTTTGTCAAGTTCAAATTCATGAATAAAGAAAATAAAAACTGCTCCTAAATCATTATGACCAATCAAACAAGTTGGTCACGAAACTATGCAAAACTACAAGTTCATACAATGACTTCGAGTGGCGAACTCGATTCTAGTAGTGCTTGCAGGTTATTTCATAACTTATGCAACTCGAAGAACAGAACTAAATTTTTAAAAAAAATAGTTGCTCGCCAAGTCAGAAATACATGAGTGTAAAACAAGTGATGGATTTCAATGTATATGAATGTACAACAAGTGATGGATTTCAATGTGATTCTGCAGAGTGAAAATGAGACCAGTATTCCTTCACCAGTTGTCCAAACAGGGAATCTTCCATTCTCATCAACTTCTGGGGTTCATCATACTCCACTATGTTTCCTGATTAGAACAGAAACTCATCAATGCATTTCTAAATTTCTGTTTTCGAATGAGGATGCATTAAATAGACAAGTTTAAGGAATGAAAGGTCACCATCTCTCATGGCAAGAACCATGGTGCAGTCCATAACTGTTGGTATCCTGTGTGCTACTGTGATCACAGTGCAATCTGCAAATTCAGTTCGAATGGTTTTCTGCAAAATCAAGTCAGTTGCATTGTCGATGGATGCAGTTGCCTCGTCAAGCACTAGTATCCGGCTCCTCCTCAAAAGGGCACGTCCCAAACAGAAAAGTTGCCTTTGTCCCATGCTCCAGTTTGATCCATCTTCCACAACTGTATCCCAAAAACTTAGTCGTCTAGCAAGCAACCAAAAAGTTTAAGTAGACTTGGCAAAAACAGCCCAAAGTCAATGGCCAGAAGAAAAAAACTTCGGGTTTTGAACTCTACTCGGACCTGCCTGAAGCTTGAATTTTGACTCGAAACCCAATCAAGCTTCAGACAGGACTCGAACCTATAAAAACATTCATTGGGGCCCATGTTGGTAGTAGTGTCCTAAGCTTACCTAAAGAATCTAAACCTTCCTCTTTCTCCTGAATGGCCTCTCCAAGCTGACATTTTCCCAATACCTACATATGTACAAGCAAAACTCTCTATCAGAAGGCATTAAATTAGAAAGTAAAGTCCTGATTCCTGAAGAAGACAGGAAGCAGGAACTGACCTCCCAGATCTCCTGATCAGTGTGTTGAGATAAAGGGTCCAAATTGTATCTCACAGTTCCGTTGAAAAGTGTAGGATCTTGAGGTATTATTCCAAACCGTGATCTCAGATCATGAAGCCCAATTTTAGAGATATCAATGCCATCTACCACAATCATTCCTCCTTCAGGCTCCACCAGGCGAAATAGAGCACTGATAAGAGTAGTTTTTCCACTACCAGTTCTTCCAACAATACCAATCTTGTGACCTCCTTCGATTTTACAACTAATCCCTCGAAGCACAAGTGGAGAATCTGTCCTGTACCTGATCTGCTTAAGAAGAACTTTCTCAGAACAATTGAAACCTTCCCAGATTGTCATTTTTTACATCAAACAAGAAAACCAAAACTTGCCTGCAAGTCACAGATATCCACTTTGCCCACTGCAGGCCAATTGGGTGGGGGACGGTTTTCTTCTATGATCTCAGGAGCTTCACTTGGTATATGCATGTATTGGTTCAGCCTCTCAACAGAAATTATATAATTTGCGATGATACATTGGTATTGAATCGACGTAACCAAGGACATGTTTAATGACAGACCATAGGAAAGTGCCATTCCAATAAATCCTGCGGGGTGATAGGATTACTTGTTATGACAGTTCTTCAGGAAACCAGTCAAAAGAAAAACAGCTTGCATAAATGTGATACTCACCTGAACTAAATGTTCCAGGAGGAAGCAACACCATGCAAAGCGCAGCAGAAGCAAGAACAGTTGCGCTAACCGATTCTAGCCGTTGAATCAACCATTCATTAGAAGCAAAACTGTGGAAGAAAGGACTAGCATTTGTGTCAATTAGTTCAAGATTCTTTGCAAAGAAGCGGTCTTCCTCCTGGAATGCCCTAATTGTCATAGCTCCAGCAACTGATTCAGCCAAATGATTTGCTACTAAGGACTTGGTTGTGCCATTGATCCGCATCAATTCTTTGGCCGAGCCAAAGTAATATCTCTGTCAGATATAGAGAATGAAAATCATCACCATTCAAAATTTTCAGAGGATAAATTAAATACGCATAATAGTACATCCTGAGATAGACCAGGATAATAAAACAGGAAGTGCCTGTATGCTTCTCAAGGAGTGCAAATTCTACTGAAGATGAAATTATTAGTACCTGCAAGCGAATTGCCAGATACACCATGGGAATGGAGACAAACAGAACTTGCCAGGTAACAAGAGCAAGTACTCCAAGATTACTATAAGCATTTATAGTGGCACCAACAGCAATGACTAAGCTAAATGGAACATCGAGATCAACAATACTCAGATCGGATGAGACCTAAGAATGAAGAAGAAAAAGCACAGAGTTAGTTGGTTGCAGATCATCCATCTAATCGGAACAACATAATGTCCTTATCGATACTTACTCGACTAAGAATTCTCCCAAGAGGTGTTGAGTCATAGAAAGACATGGGAGCACGAAATAGAGATTTTAGTAGCTGTGAGAATAAGGATTCTGATGATTGGAGGCCCATAATGACCGCAGAAATAGATCTAGAAAGCAAAACGAGCATTGAAGCAAATCCAATGATCAAGTAGACCATAATCAACTTAAGTGTACTAACATCAGGCTTATCAACATTAGCTGCCATCCAAGAATTCTGTGTAATCTGACCAATAACGAAAGTAAGATGAGTAAGAATAGCCAAGGAAAAGTACAAGTATCCCTTGTTTTGATTCAGATACTGAATGTAAGGACTAAACCCTGCGTCCCCAACTTCTCTTTCTTCCTGCTTAATCAATTGGTCTCCCTTTGATGTTTTAAATTGCTTCTCTGCATAGTCCTTCTTAATCTCCCTGGAAGATGATCCTTTTTTCTCATGAGCAGCAACCCCTGTGAGCCTGTCAGAACCTGCTGTCTCTTTGTGTGCATTGACAAGCTCCTGAAATTCTTGACTTGAGACCAATAATTGATGATAAGGAGCAGCTCTAAGTATTTGCCCTTCTGACATCAACTGTTAACAAAATCAGCTCAAATCAATGACTATAAATCTAGCAAAACTGTGGCAGAAAATGAGAGAAAGCATTGGAGAATCTGATAAAACTAATTAACAGGACCATGATTCCTTTCAGTGAAATCTGAAATCAATACTGACCAGTACAGAATCAAATGCAGGTAGGAAATCAACTTGATGTGTCACAAGCAAGACTGCTTTCCTTGAAAGTGCTCCCATGACATATTCCTGCCAAAATTTCCATTTTCTTTGTGATCAGAACAACCATTAAAACTCTCAAGTAGCAAAATCTTAAGAATCTCTAATTACATTGAATAAGGACGTTGCAGTTTCTGCATCTACAGCACTAAATGGATCATCCAACAGATATATATCAGCATCCTGATAGAGAGCACGAGCAAGCTGAATACGCTGCTTTTGACCACCGCTAAGATTGACTCCTCTTTCACCTATTTCAGTCAGATCTCCATGTGGAAGAAGCTCAAGGTCCTTCACTAATGAACATCTCTCAAGTGAATCTTGATATCGTTGCCTGTCCATAGGAGACCCGAACAAAATATTCCCTTGAATGGTTCCAGTCTGAATCCAAGCTGTTTGAGAAACATAGGCAATCCTCCCACTAACCTGAATCTGTAGGTCACAGAAACATCAATATGGTAATTTGTCAGTAAAGAACAATAGAGGAATAACCAACCTCATTTCTGGTACCTATCCATACTTCCAATGCAAAAAATGTTGTTAAAACCCTTACAGTTCCCTGAGTACTTGGAACTTCTCCAAGAATAGCTGCTAAAAGTGTTGATTTTCCTGAGCCAACTTCTCCACAGACGGCCACCTTTTCACCAAGCCTGACCTCTAAGTTCAGATTTCTTAGTGTAGGCTTTGACGGATTCTCTTCCCATGAAAAGTCCGCTGATTTTATAAGAATAGCATGGCTGACTTCCTGACTGTTCTGTGTTTTCCGAACCTTATTAGTCTGCAACTCGGGAGACTCGAGGAACTTCACGACACGTGTGAAGGCTACCTTTGCTTGAATAACCGCTGCGATGACATCAGGTATAGTTCTGATTGGATCTTGTACCAGACGTAGAGTTGCAACAAAAGTGAATACATTATTAGCATGTAGAGGAACTTTCAGGAAATAGCAAGCCCCAAAAGTTGCAGTGGAGACCAAAGCAGGAGAACACCAGAAGAGGAAGCTATTATATCCCTTTTGTGACTGCACTGCAGACAACCATTTATGCTCTACCTTCCTTAACTTCTCTATTACTCTCATGAAATGGGTCTCCCAAGCATACAATTTCAACACCTTCATGTTAACCAGAGCCTCGGTACTAGCCTTCAACCTCTCGTCCTGAGCAACCATAAGTCTACTCTGAAATTTATGTTGTAACTTTGCAAGTGGAGTGTTGCACAGGACAGTGATTATTATAACCAATAAGGATGCAAAAGTTGCAAGTCCCACAGCATTGAAGAGAATTGCCAAAGACAAGCAGAGCTGGAGGCTTGTTGTCCATGTCTGATGAAACCAATAGGGAAACTCTCCAATTCTATAGGCATCTACTGTGACATAGTTCATAATTTCCCCACCCGAGTGCATCAACCGACTTGCATTAGATAACCTCAATTGCTTCTTAAAAATTGCAGCTGTGAGCAAAGATCTCACTTTCAATCCAATAAGCCTGGACCTGAAATACCACTGCCTTTGTGCCAAGGACTCCAAACTCTTGGAAAGGAATAGGGTTAAGGCCAAGATATAGCCTTCATACTTGAAACCCAATTTTCCTTCTGCAGCCAAAATGAAGGCATTTAAGAACAGAGGACCTGCTGATAAAGTAACTATTTTTAGCAAAGCAAAGAACCCAGAAACAAGAATATCCCTCATGTGGCATAGTACAATTGTTTTTAAGAGTGATGGCTGAGATGATGATTCAGCTTGTTTTTGCTTATTGAGTTGCTCCAAGAATTGCAAGTAACAAGTTTCTGCTTGATCTTCCAAGCTCAACTTGGGTATATCTTGATCATCAAGAGCTTGTTGGCTGCCCTTTTTCATCAGGGGATTCAACCACCAAAATGACATTTTACTTAGGAATCCTGCTCTAGCAAATGGTGTAACTTGACAAGTAGAATCCATCTCCGTAACATCATTGGATTCGACATTCAAAGGGGTATAAAGACTGCTTCCGTTTTCATCAATCAATTCACGCTTATGCTCTTTAAATGCGCACAGCAGCAGTAACATTGATCCTGGAAATGATAGAACATCTAAAGCCATCTTAACTGATATCCCTCCATCTAAAACAGCAGCAAATAGGCTTAGAACACAGACAAATCCAGCAAACAAGAATGGAAGTGCAGCCAGAAACTGCAGCTGCATCCTCGGAAGACGTTTCGGTCGAAAGCTTATAGTAAATGCCACCATCAACCAAGTGAACCCCTGAAACAACACTATTAACCACATTCTCAAAGGCAAGGCGGTCTGGTATTTCCTCAACTTCTCTTCTAATCTCCATATCCCCAAGCACAAATATACAAATCCAAGACAGCCATTAAAAACAGCAGAAACTATCTGCAAGTTTGAAAAGCCTTCAAATCGATTTGGCATTTTATCTCTTGAAGCTGACGATGATTTTCTTATCAAACTTACTAAGAGCATGACTAGAAGCAAAACATCAAAGCAGATGATTAATTCCTGATTAATACACGAAGTTGGTCTTCTTAAAAGGACAAGATGGAACCTTGAGAGCTTCCTGCTGATATCTGGACTGCTGCCAGATTCCCCACAAAAGATATCCCACAAATCCCCCATGATCTTCTTGTTTATGCTTGCTCTTCAAAATCCTGCTTGTTAGATAAACAAAAAACTTCATTCAAAATAACTCATACACTACATGAAATCTTTATTGTGCTCATCAGAAAGCAGGAAGAGAAGTTCATAAGTAGGCAGATACTGACAAATTAAGAATATACAATTTCTGACTGCTATGATCAGCACTTGCATGCATTCATTTCAAATAAGCCATTATCATATCACCCATGTTTGATGGAGGAGGAGGAGTGTATTCATCATTAAAAGTGTGCATGTGACCTAAATGATTTCCAGGCATCAGTTAGCAGCAGAGGACTACAACAAATGCGTTCACTTTTTGAAGAGAAAATATAAACAGATAAAGAATAGCATTCACATGGAGGTTATCAAGAACCTATAGAAGAGCACACGTCACTTGAGCTCAAGTTCAACAATAAACGCGTCCAATGATGACTAAACTTTTAAAAGAAATCCCAAGTCCACTTAGTAAAGGTACAATAAGCTGAACATGGAAAAAAAAATTTATATTTCCGATCACATGTAAAACACACACACACATGTATGTATATATATACCACATACATCGACCTTACAGACAGTTTTCTGAATATGTATCCGAGAAGAAGAAACACTTTTAAGAAGTGGGGAACGAAACAAAGAGACTTCTGCTACCTGAAAGTTCCAAACGAAGCTCCAAATGTGCGCTCCAACCAAATCTATCGTTATATATAGAATCCAACATGTACCCTTTTGCAAGTTGAGAATGAAATAGCAAAACTTGAGTGGCGTCTCTTTCCAGTTACTATATCTGTCTCAGCGTCAACTCCATTATTACACAGTAAGAAAGGTGGTGGTGTCCTGGAAAGAAATAAAGACACTTTTAACATTTTCAGCTAACGTGACACTCGTTTATTTCATTCAACGAATTACCTTTATCATAAAAACGCTTTAAGAAAAAGGAACAGAACAGTGGCAGACGCTGAGAGGACTGGGAAAGGGAAGTGAGTGAGTCATACAAGTGGTTTTTGTCTTGTGTGAGTGTGTCGGTGTACGTACCTAGTTTCAGCTCGCTTCCTACTACATAGCTATGTTTACGTACATGGTTTTGTCTTTAGATTTTTAAGTGTATTTAGATTATTGGGAACTAAAGTTAATAAACCAAAAGCATGAGTTAAAATCAATTAATGTATCAATGCCAAGAGATCGTACTAAAAGTACAAAGTTGAGCATTGATGCTCCTATGAAGAATAAGAACTTGTGTCTCGGGCATCATATTTTAAATTTATATTACAGTCAATTTTTATTTACATTTGATCAGTTATAAAATTTATTTTATAAATTACTTAAATAGTATATAGGTTGGAAAATGAATCATGATACAGTTCTCTTAAAGCTTATTGATATCACAATAAGAAAAATCTTTCTCATTTCATGTGGTTTAATAATGTTACGTATCTTAGTAATATTATCCCGTGTGCCCTCTAATCAATAGTACATATGTTTATAATTCATAAATTCATTTTCTAAAACAAAATAATTATAAATAAAATATCTAAACCTACACTTGTGTATCACTTAATTATGATTCTATATTTCTCTTGTTAATTATAATGTGAACTACTATAATTATATAATTTAATGTCATAATTATTAATTATTATTACTACCTTACACTTGTTTTAATATTAAAAAACTAGTATTCTCCATATGTCCATATGGTCCAAATGACAAGCCTTAATAATGGTTCTTATAAATAAATAAAAAAAGTAGGTTTGAGTTGGTGATGTATATAAATCTTATGACCCCATCTAGAGTGACTAAGGGGACACTTGGTTCATAGAGGGTAATAGGAATGAGAATAGGAATGAATATAGTGAGGAATGGGAATGGATATAATCATTATAATTATGATGGTTGGTTAAGATG
>JANZLC010000006.1:33485803-33503674 GCA_026413385.1 Erythroxylum gracilipes
TTTGGATTTGTTTCTGGACATTATGAGATGTATTATATGTGTGTGGGTTTGAGTTACTAAATAAAATAAATATCAGTATGATGTTTTGTTTTGTTTGTTCTGTCTTGGGTGACATCCATGTATCCTCCCAGGGGATATTTGGGTGTTACATAAAACCTTTTGACTGCATACTTCTCACTCTACCGATTTAACTAACCCTTAAGGGACTCTAATAATAGTACGATAATATTGAGTTGAACAATATATGTGTTTGACATGAGCTTGATCGTAACATGTATCTTAATCATTTAGGTCTTATTATAAGATATAAAATTGCATTTTATTTATATAACAAGTCCTATTCAACCATTTAACTTTTATTATAATGTCACATAAAACACATGTTGATACCATTATTTTTATATACTTTTATCAAACAAATTTAGCTGCTTAAATATATACTTTTATATCTAAAGACAAATTATGATGTATAGCGTTTCCTCTCAACAAATTTTAAATATTTTATTTTAAATAAAATTTTCGCACATGTGTATGATTAATTCTGGATTCAAAAGATAATTTTAAAAAAATTTAAAGATCAATTTGACCAAAAAAAATTGTGAGAGTTAATTAGTTTTTTAAGTTTGAATTAATTCAATTCATTCTAAAATTAATAAGTCGAATTCTTGATCGAATATTGAACTAAATTTGAGTCATCACTTTGGGATTGGATCGGACCGATACATTGGTATGCCTACTTCAAATGCGACTTAAAAGACAAATTCTGGTTCAATCTTTGACTAAAAATTTTATTGGGCTTTGGCCCTAAAAGAACTTAGCATTGTAAATGGGCCTAGCCCATTGAGTCAGGTTTTCAATTACCAGTTGTGGCTATCGGGTCTGATTCCTAGAAAAAGACAAACATGTCGTTTAAGAACTAAGGACAAAATTTGTTTCAGTTGTACGGTGTTTTTCTCCCAGATACGATCTTTCGTACGCTGTTCAGTTTACCTTCTGAACTAAAGGCTAACTAACTCATTGGTTGAACGATTTTCTTGATTGTATGATCATTTGAAAAGGGAAGTGAAGAGATGCATACTGATAGTAGAGGATCAACTATGTTGTCGGGATCAAGAATTTTAACACTTGTTCTCTCCATGTTCGCAACTTTAGCCTGTTTCTATGTCGCTGGAAGGTCACCTTTATTGTTTATTTCTCCTACTCTTTCATAGTTTTTCATGTTTGAAGATGATATGTTCGATTCTTCTGTTTTTTTTTTTTTTTCCTGATCACTTATCTGGGGTTTGCATGTGGATTACAGGTTGTGGCAGGACTCGCAAAACAGGGTTTGTTTGATTAAAGAGCTTGATAGAATAACTGGGCAGGCAAGTTTCTGATTGTTTTGGTCTTAACAGAACTGGGATTTCTGTTTGAGGTCGAAATGTGATCGTTCTAGTTGTTTTTCTCTGTTTTCTTTATTGGATTCAGCTACTCAGGAAGAAATTGTATTTGTTAATCTCTATTGCGATTCAGTTTTGGATGTAATGCAAGTTCTTGCATTTGGTTTAATAGTAAGAAGTGATCAAGTGAATTACTGTTTTTTGGTTTTAGGGACAATCTGCTATATCAGTGGATGATTCACTGAAAATCATTGCTTGCAGGTAACATGAATTGCTTTTCTTCTTCTTTATTTTCGTGCTTTTTAACATCTTTTCGCTGAGACAGCTTATCATTAATTTAGTCTTACTTGTTATATGCCGAACTGCTGATGTTTAGATGGTTTCTTCTTAGAGAAAAAGAAAAGAAGCTGACAGCCGTTCGTATGGAATTAGCTGCAGCTAAACTGGAGGGTTTTACCTCAAAATTTTTGACAGAGAACGATGATGTCAAATCAAAGAAGAGACACTTATTAGTGATAGGAATAATGACAGAGTTTGGCAACAGGAACAAGAGGGATGTGATCCGTAAGGCGTGGATGGGAACTGGTAATGTGCAATTCCTGTCGATTTTCCTTGATTTATTTGTCAGTTTGGTGAGATTCTGTTTGTTTCTGTGGGAAATTAAGATTCATCTGGCATAGACTTTCTTTATTGCACAATCCTACATGTGGTTGACTATATCATGAATGAGTATATAATGCAAACAACTTGATATCTTGGCAAGTGTGGATGATTTTTGTGTACAATGTACAACTGAAAGCAAACATATTGATGGGTAATTGCAGGAAGAACTTACACAGCCATTCTGTCTTACAGCAACTTATAACATATGCCATCGCTTCTTAACAATTTCTCTTTTAAGGAAAAATATGTCGGTATGGATGATGTATTCTTGAAGACAAACATGTAAATATTTTTCTAACATATTACATTGATGTTCTCTTACAAAGACTGATGACATACTTGGTCTCAGTGTCAACAACTTGTCAACTATATGATTGTGGTTGCATTGCTTAAGGTTTTTCAAATATATTTCTTGCATGAAACAACCTTGATGGTTTAGAAAATGCTCGATTATCTTTTAGAATATTGTTTTTCAATCTCAAAACTAACCCTTCACATCCTTAGGTTCTACCTTGAAAAAAAAGGAGGATGAGAGGGGCATCATTGCTCGGTTCGTAATTGGACAAAGGTAGCCAAAGCTCTAATCAAAAAGAGGAACTTATGATAGATGCTGAAATTGTCTGATTGTAATACTTGTTGTCTTGTAGTGCAAATCGATGGGACACTCTGGATAGGGATATTGAGAACGAAAATACACAAACTAATGACTTCGTCATTCTTGTATGTTCAGGCTTATTCCTAATTTGAAAGTGCCATAAACCTTGTGTCTTCTTTTTTCACTTTAAACTTTTATTTTCTCCAGGACAATCATGTGAAGGAGCTTAGAGCCAAACTATTCTTTGTTTATGCTGCGGAAAAATGGGATGCAGAGTTTTATGCTAAAGTCAATGACAATATTTATGTGAATATTGGTTAGTCCTATTGTAGATGTATAAACTAAAAGTTCATGGCCTTTTCAAATTTTGCTGTTCAATCGTGCTAATAATAAAATATCTTTTTTCCTGTGTACATTTTCTGTTTGAAGAAGTCAGTCCCATATTGTGGTTGATGTAAAGACGTTTATCCATTTCTTCTTAGATGCCCTAGGAAATACACTAGCTACTCATATGGACAAGCCTCGAGTTTATATCGGTTGCATGAAATCAGGCGAAGTTTTCTCCGAACGGTGAGTTTTCTTCTCGTGATTTAACTGACAACAGATAGTACATTAATAAGAGATGATCAGAATTTGATGTCTTCAGATTCTTTTTTGGCAAACCTAACCACTGGACTGTGCAGGAGTAATAAATGGTATGAACCAGAATGGTGGAAATTCGGCGATAAGAAGTCGTGAGTTACCTTAAAACCAGTTTCATCTTTAAGTTTACTTCAGAGTTGCTGAGAGTTGTAAGTTAATAAAGAACTCTTTAAAAGCAAACCCTAATGAAACTTTATTTCCCCAACTAATTGGAAACGCTCTAGAACTCTTGGCACTCCTTTATCCTGCTATTTGAAATTGGAAGCCATTCCCTTTCATTTGACAGGTACTTCCGTCACACTTCAGGTGATATTTATGTCATATCCCGAGCTTTAGCTAAATACATATCTATAAACAGGTAACTATTTTCTTGCACAAGTCCATTGCACTAGTTCCATAAGCTAGGAATCCAGGACTTGTATTGAGACATATTTTAACTCACAAATTATGGAGAGTGCAGATCCATTCTGCGTACCTATGCACATGATGATGTTAGCACTGGATCTTGGTTTATCGGGCTTGACATTAAACATGTTGATGAAGGGAAGCTTTGTTGCTTATCCCGGTCATCAGGTCTCTCTCTTTCGCTTTGACCAACATACATAAGACACCGCTTGAATTAAGGCCATATTGTTAAGATCATAGGAGGGCACTTTTGTGAGGCCATTTCGAGATGTGTAGTTGCTATGTAAATGACTTAATTCACCCTTTTTGTTAGTAAATTGACTGCAGACTTCGTTCTGCAGGTGCTATTTGTGCAGGAGTGTGATTTGATCTGATCCAAGATCCTGAACAGGATACCTCACTTGGACACTCTGGACCTTGTTAACCTCCTGTACACAGGCTTCATAGTAATAAAGCTTCATAACATCTTGTATGTCATAAGACTCAGCTTTTTTAATGTTATGTTGATGATGATTCTTTTTTGTTTGTGATAAATGAGAATAGAAAGCTTTAGCTTGGTGAATTCTTAGTGTGGTTATTTCCTATTTATCAATTTAATAATAAATCTCACAAGATACTGTTCCTTTGTTAATTTTAATATAATTATCCTTATTTAAATGTTAGTTTGTTTCAAGTATAATTATTTTAAGTAGAGTCAAATTATGATAAGTTATACATAAGACTGATTTATTAACATATAAATAATTTAGTGAAAAAAGTGTTTAACTACTACTCAAGTATAGTTTTGCTGGCCAAATTAATAAAAGTTTAATCTTTATCATTAAGAAAGTATATTCAACAACTTGGGAAGTTGTTATTGTTTCTAAAATTACATCATCTCCACAAGTTTTAGTACTAAATTGTGAAAAAAAAAAGAAACCTAGGACTTACAAGCTACTTCTATATTTCACTAATGAACTAAAATTGATATACAAATGGAACTCAAGGATTTAGACCAGTGCAGTCACAAGCCAAACAAGGGATCATTTGCACCAAAAATGGAACTGAACTGCCGAGTGTTCAAATCGCCTCCATCCAATGCAGGACCAAACCTGTCGAGCCACTGAGTGGGGCTTGGGTTATCATTCTCCTCTACCCACTCCGAGGTCATGTCAATGTCCTCACACTGAATAGGGTCTAGTTCTACAGGTTTTGTTCTCATCTGTCTTGCCAACTTGAGATTGTAGTTCACATAGATGAGGTCATTTAATGTTTCTTTGTCAATCTTATTCCGTTTTTCAGAATGAATCTGCTGGAATGTGTTCCAATGTCTCTCGAACGTAAAACTGCTGCAAACCTGACTTAGTATTCGGATCGCCACCCGTTGCAGCACCGGTGCAGGATCACCAAATTGTTCCCACCAAAGACCTACAACATGCCAGAAGTAAGAATTTTACATCTAACAAGTTGCAAAGTAACGAAGCACTGATGATCATGCCAGAAGTAAGAATTTTGTATCTGAGATATGTTGGCTGCAAGATACAGTTTAAAATCTGCAGATAACTCACAAGTGCTCAGAAAGGTGGAGAGTTGGACACATACCAGGTGCAACTGTATCCCGGGCTTCCATTGCTAAATTGCAACCAAACATCCCGCTTGCTCGTGTGAAGATGAAAATCTGATTGGTGATATCACGTCTCATATCAGGAGTAGGGAGTAGTTTTTCAATAACCTTGAAAAAGTCTTCTTTAATAGATACAAGGAACTTTATTTCTGGGTTATATTGGACACTGGGGTTCAAAAATGCAGCTGCTGAGTGAAGTGATGAATGGAGTTGATCCCTCCACACTCTATCTACAATATCCAGAAAGGTCTTACATTTGCTCTCATCCATTATATAGTAAGTTCTTATTGACTCCTTGGCCCTTGTCATTAATTCATACATAGATCCCACGGCAGGTTTACCCCCAGAGACTTCCCTCAGAACTTTAAGAAAAGGTTCAGAAATGGCCACACATTCTTCTATTGCCCTCCAGAAATCTCCATCTTCAACAATGGCAACACAAGCTATGCTCTGTGGTTTATTTGCATATGAGGAGTTCGTAGAAAATTCAGGGCTGCTGAACATTAGTTTCAATCTTGGCCTTTGCTTCAACATTGATTGCAGTGACAGAAAATTAGACACAGATCTAGTCAAGCCAGTCCTTATTATGTCCTGCCCTCCTGTAAACTTCTTCATCAGATCAAGCATTGATGTGCTGTTGTATATAAATTTCGAAATTGTTTGTGCCTGTAAGATGCACCTATTTACCCAATCTACTTTAGAGAACTCCTCCAAAACCAAATTCAGACATTGAGAAGCACAGGGAGACACAAAGATAGTTCCATAGTTTTGCAGAATATGGTTAGCAATACCAGTATAGTTGAAGCTACTATCCATAATTATCTGCACAACATTTTCTGGCCCAAAGTCTTGAATAACGGAATCAAATAACTCAGCAAGGCATTTGGTATTCTTAAAGTAAGATGATGCATCTACAGATTTGTGGAAGAATGTCCTGGATGGAGAGGAAACCAAAAAGTTGATTAAAGCTCTTGACTTGTTGTCAGTCCATGTATCAGCAATGATAGTGCAACCTGTAGTAGCCCACTCTTTTTCTATATCTTTCAGTTGCAAGCTCACTTCAGACTTCATCCTCTCCAACCATGCTGTCTTCAACATTTCTGCTGATGGGCCTGTAAATCCAGCACCACATTTCGTTATTGCATCAATCATTAACTGGTAGGATGGAGAACGAGCAACACTTAAATCCAACTTATTTTCAAAGAAGAAAAGAGCAATGCTTCTTTCAGCATTCTCTTGGTTGCTTAATGAGGAAATAGTCATTGGTGCCACAGTGGGGTAAACTTTTGCAACCGGAGACGGTGCCTCCACAGGTACAAAACTTTTACTTGCAGCAGGAATGCTTCCAGGAGATCTAATTTCTGCAGACCTTTGCCTTTTGGTACCAGGAGTCTCTTTAATATCCTCCTTTGATGCTATAATGGCCCTCACCCTATCAGTAACATCATCTCTCACTTTGCTACAAGGATTTACGCCTTTACTTGGCAGTCGGGATAGATGATGCTTCAATCTACTGATGCCACCATTCAAAATTCTTTGGCAAAATCTACATTTCACCTTGTTTCCATCTAATTTCTCAGCATATTCCCAACAAACGTCTTTTTCTCGAACCACTGGTAGTAGATCAATGTACCATCAGAATATGTTTTAGTATCTTAATACTCTCTGATTGAGACAAATGATAGCATATGGTTGAGAAATGTACATTAGAAATGAAGAAACAGCCTACCATTAACTGAAAAGATTAATGGGAAATCAATGCTTGAGTTAATCAAAAAGGAGATAAGAAGGCTGTAATGGGCAGATTGCAGATGCAAAGTAATCAATTGAAGCCATTAGAATATTTAGAAACTACAAGCATGTGGTTAACAATAAAAGAAACAAAATCAAAACTTCGCACACTAAAAGAATATAATTGGACAGTATTTCCAGAGTCCGAACTTACTTGTTACAGGATTTTTATCTTTTGACTTCCTCCACACTGACTTGCACCCGAAACAAAAGCAGAGGGCATCCTTAAGAAGTTGAAAAGGTATATTTTATTCTGTTGTCTAGAGCATTCATTACCTAAAACATCAAAAAGTTTTCCAGGATCCTGAAAAATGGAACAGGATAGCTGGCCGGAAGTAAAGACAGGCTGAGAGCTGCAAAACAGCTGGATTGAAGTTGTTACTTAGACCCGAACTGCTGACTCGTCGAATAATTTACTCAGAATACATAATTTGCAGATTATTACATACATTCAATGACTCATTCAATAAATATCTAAAAGATAACGAGTTCTATAACAGTAACTACGAAATAAAAGGTTAATGAACATACGAAAATATTGAGTTTGAAGACTTCTACACGAAGGTCCACAGTTTTAATCACTAGACTGTGAACGTATTTGATTAGACACACAAAAATGTCAAGAAGATGCACAAATTTTAGTCAAAAGCTTTCAGAATCCTTTCATTTAGCAGTATTCCCCAGCCAGTCCACATGAAGCTGACCATGCAGAGTAAACCCAGTACATCCTATCACTCAAAACCCCTCTTCTATATCACCTTATACAGGCTCAAGTTAATGACATTACATTACTTGCACATCAGGACCCACCTCAGTCCATTGTTTAACGAACTAAATCATTAACACATCAAGATTTGAATCAAGAATCACACCAAAACCTGAGCAATTCACCATTTTTCACCAAAGGTGTTGATAATTTCAGGTTTTTATTTTCATAGACATTTCTCAAAAACACCCCATCTCTGCACAGTCTAATTTTCCCTCAATTTCTCGGCAACCAAACAAGGGTCAAGCATCACAAGTACCAAACACTTGAAAATTCTTCTGTGTTCTGAGATGAAAAAGATCGCAGCTTTTGGAGTTTTAACGAGATAACTAAATGAAATCGTGTATCGAATTAAAAAGGAAGAGAAATAGCGAGAACTTACAGAGACGGAAGAAAGAAAAAAAACAAAAAGCAGAATCTTGAGGCTGTCGACGGAGAGATAATCGGAAGCTTGTAAGCTGCAGAGAGAAAGGGGCGAAATTTTCATATATCGTGAGATTTTAGGGTTTTTGTAGTGAAATAGTCTCTTATCTTCTCTTCCTCTTGTTACTATCTATTGTCTCATCTTATCGTTCTTTATGACTTTTTATTTTATTTTTTTCCATTTTCATGTGTCGTGAAATGATATATCGCGTTCTTTGAATTGGTTGAGACCGAGCGACATGTCGTTTTTGCCTTTTTATTTTTTGGAATTGTTCTATAAGTGTGTCAAGATGAAAAAATTAAATGTCATTTAAAAAAGTATTTGGAGGTTAAGTTAATTTAGTTAAAATATTTTATATTAAGTAAACCTTTCACCTAATAATTTTACAAAAACAAGTGTTTTAAATAAGTTATTTAAAATATGCAATTTTTAATATTCTCAAAAAACAATTTTTCATTTTTAGGAATGATTAAATTAGATCGTATCAAGCTTTTTAAGGCTTGTATCTAAGAAAATTTTAAGTCAATTTTGAATTTAAATATTAGTTGATTTAACGTAATTAATTTATTAATTTTAAATTATTTTAATCTATTATTAATTAAATTAAAAAACATATGAATATTTAAATTTGAGTTTTGTAAAATTTAATAACTTAATTATACCTATTTAATCTAGTCTTTTCCAACAAGTAATAGTCTTGTAATAAAGATATAAATTTTGCTTAATAACATCTGATCCATTACTCACTGCTTATTTTATTTTATGAACATTTATTCATCTAATTTTTGTAGATTTTATTTATTAAATAGATGATTATGATAAAATAAGATAGGCATAAAGTAATGAGAATTGATGATCTGTTTCTTGATATTTTCACTTGGAACTTTCACTGAGTTCAGAGGGAAAATGAGGTATTATTATTATTATTATAAGTTTTTTAAATTTATATAACCATAAAATATTATTTTAAAATTAAATTAAAAGAATATTATTCAAATTTGAATTATTTTAATTTGAATTTATTAATTTCACTGTCAAGCTTATTTAGCATGCATAGAGAAAGGAGTCAAAGGACTGGAGAGTCTCATTATTTCAAGACAGTAGGACGTCACCAACCATCTTCAGCTAATAAATAAACTCAACTAACCTCATAAATGATAAATGGCCATTTTCATATATAACTCTTTTTTCTTTTGCAATTCTGATGAATCTATACAACACTGAAATGTAATTAAGCATAAAAGTAGAAAGAAACTAGTTAAGAATAGGAAACGATCACAGTCTCTTTCTTTCCAATGATTATCTAATTGTTTCTACTTTCTTGGCTTGTGATTCAAATGCTTTCTCCAGCAAAACAACAGCTCATCCCATCATTAACATCTCTAATCATCAGTCCTCATTGCACACCATTGTCAATTACTACTCCTTAAAGTTTAATTTGCTTTTGACTCGAATGTTATTTAGTCTGCAGATTCTTCCCTGACATTTTTGGAACTATATTAGTCAGCTTCATTTTTTTGTCACCAAACATTCATGGGAGTTTCTTCTCACTGCAGAGAGCTCAATTTGCGAAAATGGGTTGAAAAAGGAGAGTCCAGAGGGTGTCTTCTTGCGGGTCTCGGTCAGCTTTTCATGCCATTTGCACACTTTCAGTATGTTCTTGTTCTATGGACAGTTCTTTTTTGTATCCTTTTGTTTTCTTTTTGTGTTCTACTCTGTTTGGTTTCTAAGAAACTGAAAAGGGATGTCTTAAAACTCTCAAATTTTACTTCTGTTGCTTTTCCACGTTTGTAGTCATATTTCACGGCGACAAAACAAAGTTAGGTGAAATTAACTACTTTTGGGTCCTCTGTTCATGCTTAAGCTGGTAATGTTTGACAAAAGTTTACTTGTTGAATTAAACAATCTTTGTAGTCATTGTTTTAGGCAGAAAAGTTGATAAATGTGTTGACTTTAATTGACAAACCACTTGAAGACATTGGAAAGTTACTATTTTTCGTCTCTGATTCTGTTCATTGTTCTACTTAAATTCATGCAGATGGGACCGAGATTCCTATAGAGGTTATGCTCTTTAAATGCAGTCTTGATTCAACTCATGGTCGTCCACTTTGACACAGAGAAGATGAGATTCATTTTCTCTGTAATTCTCTTTTTTGGATCACTTTCCTTGCATTCCATTGCAGACCCAGTTGAGGATAAACAAGCATTGTTGGATTTCCTCGACAATATTCATCATTCACATCTTGTAAATTGGAACAAGAACTCCTCTGTGTGTGATAACTGGACAGGAGTGACATGTGACAGTAACCATTCGAGGGTCATAGCTCTATGGTTGCCTGGAGTTGGACTTCGAGGCTCAATCCCACCAAACACTTTGAGTCGCCTATCTGCAGTTCAGATACTATGTCTCAGATCTAACGCTTTATCAGGTTCTTTCCCTTCTGATTTCTTGCAACTCAAGAACTTAACTTCACTTTTTCTACAGTCCAACGAGTTCTCAGGTGCGTTGCTTTTGGATTTCTCGGTTTGGGAAAACCTCACAATCTTAGATCTTTCTGATAACCACTTTAATGGAAGCATTCCTTCTTCTATATCAAATTTGACTCACCTCACGTCTTTGAACCTTTCCAACAACTCTCTTTCTGGCGATATACCTGACATTAATGTTCC
Source organism: Erythroxylum gracilipes (assembly GCA_026413385.1). NCBI lineage: Eukaryota > Viridiplantae > Streptophyta > Magnoliopsida > Malpighiales > Erythroxylaceae > Erythroxylum > Erythroxylum gracilipes. Next base: position 33,496,742 of record JANZLC010000006.1, read on the forward strand.
TAGTCTGAAGCAGCTAGATTTAGCCAACAATGATCTTAGTGGGATTGTACCAAGGTCTCTTCAAAGTTTTCCAAGTTGGGCATTTTCAGGTAACAACCTTTCCTGGGAAAATGCCACCACTGCTCTACGTCCAGCTCTTCCAATTCATCCACCGAGTACCCATGCATCAAAGAGATGCAAAAAATTGAGTGAGTCTGCTATATTGGGAATGGCTCTAGGTGGGTGTGCACTGGTGTTTGTGATCATTGCTCTTTTGATGATTTGTTACTCTAAGAAAGAAAAGAAAACCGAATTAACAATAAAGTTGCAGAAAAAGGAAAGATCTTTGGAGAAGAAAGATGGAGAACCTCAAGGAGAGGATAACAAGCTTGTCTTTTTTGAGGGTTGTGATCTTGCATTTGACTTAGAGGACTTGTTGAGAGCATCTGCTGAGTTGCTTGGGAAGGGAAGTTTTGGGATCACTTACAAGGCGGCCCTTGAAGATGCAACAACTGTGGCAGTGAAGAGATTGAAGGATGTTACGGTTGCGAAGAAGGAATTTGAGCAACAGATCAGAGTGATCGGAAATCTCAGGCATGCAAATGTGTCTCCACTGAGAGCTTATTACTATTCAAAGGATGAGAAACTTGTGGTCTATGACTACTATGAACAAGGAAGTGTTTCTACAATGCTACATGGTATGACAAAATTTGCATCTTTGTTCAAGATTATCTATCAGAAAGTTGAAAAATCCCTTTTTGACTCTAATGCTGATAAAAAGAGGTATTCTTTCAATCATGCAGGAAACAGAGTGGAGGGTAGGATTCCATTAGACTGGGAAACGAGGTTGAAGATCATAATTGGCACAGCACGGGGCATTGTTCATATCCACTTTCAGAATGGTGGCAAACTAGTCCTTGGCAACATAAAAGCCTCTAACATTTTCCTCAACTCGCAAGGCTATGGCTGCATTTCAGATGCAGGTTTGATGACCTTGATGAGCCCAGCAGTTCCTGTGGGGATGAGGGCAGCAGGTTACCGTGCCCCGGAAGTAACAGACATTAGGAAAGCAACTCAAGCTTCGGATGTCTACAGTTTTGGGGTGTTAGTCCTTGAGCTTCTCACTGGAAAGTCTCCATTGCAAGCCACAGGCGGTGATGAAGTTGTCCACTTGGTGAGGTGGGTGCATTCTGTGGTAAGAGAGGAGTGGACTGCTGAAGTGTTTGATGTAGAACTCTTGAGGTACCCTGGCATTGAGGAGGAACTGGTTGAGACGCTACAAATAGGCTTGAATTGTGTGTCAAGAACACCAGATAAGAGACCAAAAATGACTGAGGTGGTGGAGATGGTAGAGGCAATCCGACAATCAAGTACCAGTAACTGACCATTTTCTGAAACTAATCTCGAAAATACAGTTTCAACAGGAACATCAGTTCAGATAGCTGATGTTTGAACTTCATCTGTACTGCTGTGAGACTTCACACTATCTGATCTTGGTATATTAGCTGTGACATAATTTTGTTTAAACATGTTACAATTATTTTTGAGACCTGGGCAAACTTGAGTTTGTCTATAGGATCCGGTCACGAACATCTGAGCATAATCAAAGAAAATAGTTTCGTTCTGGTAATTCAGAAGAATTTTGTTTGGGTGTTGGATAGTTACAAAGCTCTTATACTGCACAGGAGGAAAGAAAAACTACAACCAAGGAATAAAACAGGAAACCTCTCAATCACACGATCAACTAGTCACAATAGATTTTCACAAATGTTCTTCACAGGATCGTTTCCGGATAGTCTAAACTTACTTCCTCAAAAATCTTGTTTTGACACCACCTGAAACCAGATAGACAAAAGGAGTGAAAACATATCAAGCTCTAACCATGCAATGTTACTATGTCGTGAGGAGTACAGGCAGAAAGATAATAGAATTACTAACCTTCAACTTCCTCAAATTGAATTTCCTTCACCAACTCAGCAGATGCGTTATACTCAAAGCTGCATTTTTAAGAACAATCAATTTACTCGCAAGTCTCAGAAAAGTGAAGTAAAATCATTCTTAGATATCTTAGTTTCGTATGTTCTATGATCAGGAACATCTGTTCACACAATCAACACCTAGATAAAAAAATACGCCTTGTGAGGTCCTGTTAGTATGATAATCAATATTGTCATTACACTTTGATAAGCTGATTCAACTTCTTGCTAGTGTATGCACTTCAACTCAACTCAATTGGACCTCGCACAAAAAATCCATACACATCTGGGCAAGCATACAGTAGCACTAGAAAGTTGACAGCCAAAAATTAGTATGGCCTAGTGAACCAATAGAGAGCAAACAATCCACCATTGACCTTGCATAGTACATCTATGGATGCGCAACAGATCAGCCGCACTCTTGCATTGCAAATACCAAAAAGAAGTGTGTTCTAGGAAGAAGAATAAGAGAAGTTGAAGATCCACTTACCTATTGTGGAAGACAACATCGAGCTCATAGTTAGAAGCACTTTTTGTAGCTTCTACCAACACAGTGACGATCTCTGTCTTTCGAGTACTGGCCATAAGTATATCATACTCAGTTGGAATAATGATAGCAAAGAAGTTATCACTCAATTCACTTAAACAGATCTTCTCTACAGCAGCTAGTGCTATCCTTCGTTTAAGGGAATCAGACTCCGTATCCACAAGATAGATGGCAAAGTCTGTTATTAGCAATACACGATGCTTCATCTTCCCCGTACCAGTAAATTTCAGAACTTTATCTGCAAACAGAACCTGGTTGTCGCCTGCAGAAGTCAAATGAAGCAAAGTTTAAGAATAGATTCTACCAACAACCCAAATCTCCCTAAAACTCCAAGTCGATGGATTTCACATTCTAATATCCCTATTATACTTTCAAATCATGAGTAAAAGAGCCTCAACAGTTGCGCCTCAAATCAATAAAACAACAATCTGACATTCTATAACCCCAAGCAAGCATCTTTATGATAACAATTTCTCCACAAGTCAATGAAATTTATAAAATCCCCGTAAACCCTAATTGTCATTGTGAAGAAAACAATGAAGTTTCTACTCTACTAAAAAAGCAACCATTGGAGATTCGCGAGGAAATTAACAAATTGATTAAAAAGACCTTGCTTCTGCAGAATCTTGGTCAAGTAGGGATGCGAAGGCACATCAAGATAATCTCCTTTAGCACCACGGTGAAGCGACGCTTTCCTCCGAACCTTGACGCCCATGAACGGCTCTTGATTTTCCGTCACATTTCCCTCCGATACTCTCAGCCTCATACCCTTCTCCACCACTACCTCTTCTTCTCCTCCGGCGCCGTTCTGGTCGGATTCGTTGATTTGAATTCGGCGATTACTCCTATATCTGTTCATTTTCACCTAGTCCTTGGATCGACCAAAGCTGGTGGTTTGGATCAAGTTGTTATTTCTGTTATATTATTATATTATACATATCATATGTATCATATAAAAAAAGCTAAAATTTCCATTCAAAAAATATATATAAAAAAGCTAAATTAAATTAAGATTTAATTAGTTTTTTATCGAAAGATATTTAAGTATAACATAATTTCATCTGTTTTTAATTTAAAATATTTTAAAATTTTATGATATTATTTTTAGATTAAAAATAATCAAAATCCATAATGAATATTTATTTTTAAATTAAAATGATCAATATTTTAAAAAAATTTAAGGTTTAAGACCAAAGATTTAATATTTAAAAGATTTAATTAGACTGTAATAAAACCGGTCAAAGATTAAATAAAATTACAAAATTTAAAATATGAATGAAAAAGAGTGTCCTTATCCATACAAAATTTTAAAGTTTAATTGAAAAATATTTTAAATAAAAATTAAATAGTTTATTTTAGTTTATAAGAACATATTAATTAATAAAAATTGACTAATTAATTAATTAATTAATCAATTTTTAATAATAACAATTATTAAAGTAAGTAAAACTAAAAAATTAGACATTTCAAAATTTGTATGATTAAAACGGTTGAACTAGTTACATTTTTTAATCATGAAAATGATAATTAACTTTGCAAATTAAATTAAATTTACAATGTAAAATAAAACATACCATGCAATAAATCAAAATTGAATTATTAATTTTAATACTAAACTATATTATAAAACAAGTAATTAAGTTAAAAGACAAAATAACAAATGAAACAATAATCAAGAAATGTTTTTTAAAAAAGTTAGAGAACTTCAATTAATTTTTGTTATTCCAAAAATTTTTTTAAAAAAGGGAGAAGTAATGAGGTTGAGCAAGAAACGACAAAGAGCAGCCAGAAAACGCGTTTTGGCTGGGACGCCCCTTTTGACGCCGTCCAGACTCCTGTACGACACCGTGCCAGTCACGCAGAAATTCCAACTCAGCCAATCAGAAAAAGGAAATAATTTTTAAAAAAAGGATTAGAAAAATAAATTATTATTAATTATAGTTACTATAAAAAGTAACCGATAGGTTCGCGATTTTCATCGTCAAAAAGTTCTCTTCTTGGGATTTGCTCTGCCCGCCAAGAACCTATTGCTTCTTATTCTTCTTCTTCTCATCGATTTTGTGAGGTACATTTCATTATGTTCTGGTTATTTATAATCTCTTTTTTTGTTTGTGTTTCTGGGTTTGATCGAATGTTGTGTGATTGTTTTCAGGGATGGCTTCGAAGCGGATCTTGAAGGAACTCAAGGATTTGCAGAAGGATCCTCCTACTTCATGCAGCGCCGGTATGTGTGTATACGTATGTATATACATACTTTTTCCTGTTGGTTCTCTGTCGTTCTGGGTTTGTTGTAGGATTGATGTTGTTAATTCACGTTAACGTTTCGGTTTTGCCATTAGTGGGGGTGAATTGTGTATGTGAAGATGGTTTTGGTGGCTTGAAAAGGGTAAAGAATCCAACTTTTGTTTCTGGGCAACTCTTATTTTATGCGTAGGTTAAGGGTTGTATTGGATGAACTGGCAAAGGAATCGTCTTTCTGAAAATTTTGGCCTGTTGTTCTGTTATTTACTTGATCGTGGACAAACTCTTGAGAGTCATTGGTTATTTTGTTTTTCACAGATATGCAGTAATGTAGTATGTTCATGTCAAATTGAGTTTTTGTGGTTATGCCCATTATTTCAGGACCTGTTGCAGAAGATATGTTTCATTGGCAAGCAACAATTATGGGTCCTCCGGACAGTCCATATGCCGGAGGGGTTTTCCTTGTTTCCATTCATTTTCCTCCAGATTATCCTTTCAAGCCTCCTAAGGTACCTGCTTTGTGAACTCTGTTTTTGGTTGTGATTTCTCCACGAGAGGTGCAGCCTTGCAGAAATTTTACGTGTTAGTTAAAGAATGAATCGGTATCTTTACTCAGCAGGGAATGACACGGATAGAACTACGATTGGACTATCCTGTTGCTTCTGTCTCTGTTATTCTTAGCATCGTTGAGATCATTATGTTCATATTTTTCTCTTGAGATGTTCATATCCATGTTTTGCAGATACTTTACTTTTTATTATCTCAGTTCTATACAGCAAGATTTCTCTTTTTCTAGAGAGCAAACAAAAATTTTCAATTTTGTGCAATACTTTGGTTTTTCTGATGTTTAAGCTTCTTTATAAAGGAAAAGGAAGACTTAAAACAAGTTAAATGACATAGCCTTGAGCTGTTTCCTTGGAGCTTGAGAATAAACGCAACGATTCCTGAATTTCTACAAATGACCAATATTAGCTCAGGGATGCACTGAGCATACTTTATGTATATTGTTAGAATGTGATCAAAAGCATACGGTTGTGTTTTGGAATGTTGTAAGCCATATTTATGTCTGTTTACGTCCTAATTCATGTGTAGGGATTTACTTTGCAGGTAGCATTCAGAACAAAGGTGTTCCACCCTAACATAAACAGCAATGGGAGCATTTGCCTGGACATCTTGAAGGAGCAATGGAGCCCAGCTTTAACCATATCCAAGGTTCTTGTTCAATAACCCTATGAGCTCTAGTCTGGGAACATGGAAGTCATTGTTTGTTTATTTTGGTTCAGTTTAAGCCGCTGCCACCACCAAGGTTCAAGCTCGTGCCATGGTGGTGTAATTGGGGGCTTCGGGGATGAGATTAACGGTTACTACAACATCCCAATTAATCAACTAAAAAAGAACCATTTCCTTGCCATAAAAAACTGAGAAAAAAAATGGTGTACATGATCCTTTGCAGGTGTTACTTTCAATCTGTTCATTGTTGACGGATCCGAACCCTGATGACCCGCTGGTACCAGAGATTGCCCATATGTACAAGACAGACAGGAACAAGTACGAGACAACTGCTAGAAGCTGGACTCAGAAATATGCCATGGGCTAAACCATCCACGGTTGATGCGTTTGGTTCGTTGGTTTTTTTTTTTTTTTTCGTTTTACCTTTTCATTGTCTTTTCCTTATTCCTGTGTATCAAAGATGTTCCTTCCCTTCAATCAACTGGACTAAAGTTGTCCACAACAACAGCCTAGGTAAAGAAGAAACAGTTCTGTGTTTTCCAATTTGGTTTATGGATTATCAAACGGCTTGAACCTGAATTTGTCAAAACTTCACTTCCTCTCAGCTCCTGTTGTTTGTAGATCTTAAGTTTTGCAAATTATTATGCAACTATAGCATATGCGTCCATGTTCAAGGACAGCAACTTATGGCCTTCATAGAAATGAAGAGTGACTATGGTTCTCTAAAAGCCCACTTCATCTTCAATTCTAGTTTTGGAGATAAAGTATATAAGCCCCAAGTCCTTAAGAGTATGTTTGGGAGTTTAGGATGGAATGGAATGGAATGCAATGGTAATTAATGGAACGGAATGGAATGGAGTGGAATGGAATGAAATAAAATGGACCACTCCATTGTTTGGAAGTTTAAATAAAATAAGAGAGGGACTCCTTTGACCATTGTTTGGAAGTGATACTAAAAAT
>JANZLC010000007.1:18225-34022 GCA_026413385.1 Erythroxylum gracilipes
ATAGAATATTATATTCAATAAATCAATTATTGAATCAACAATATATTGTTATATATTGAATTGAAATTGTTATATTTCTGGAATATTCAATAAAATATGTATTTCATGTTAAAATATGCCACCAAATAGAAAACAGGATATGATGCGACCAAGGTTTAGATCATGATTTGGAGCCAATTACTGTCCAGGTGAAGCACCACATTCTGCAGCTGCAATCAAATCAGATGTTGTACCCCCAGCTACTACACTTGCAGATGAGGCATCATTTTCCATACCTGGTGCTACACCATCCACCACCCCTATACTGATAGAGATGTCAGGGGTAAACGATGCGGATGAAAGAGGCGGCCTCCAACTTGGAGCTGAGATAGTTGATGAAAGAACTTACATCACAGTTGTCAACAATCTGTAAGTGAAAATACATGAAACACCATGTGTTTATAATTAAGTTATACCTTTAAATTTTAAAATGATATAAAATTAATTGTTCTAATGTTAGGTTGATTTCGTCTAGACCATGCTCAAGACACATGACATCCAAATTCAAGGAGCAGATTAATTTTAAGGGTTATATATAGAAGAATATCTCTCAAATGACAAAGAATTTTTATTATCAAGAGCTTGTGATACAAAAAATATATTTTTGTATTTTTTAATCAATTTTTCTACATTAATTAGATAAATATTGTAGATTATAAGTACTTATCATATGTTTTTCTTTTTTTCATAAAGAATTTTTTTGGGATTCTGAATTTGACGCGGTCATTTATAAAGTATGGGAAAGACGAGCAAGTACACATTATCGAGACTTTCTTGGTGTGATACACAAGACAAATGTACAACTGTCTTATATTTCTGAACAAATATGGAGTTGTTTGTAGCAGTATTGGATATCACCCGAGACAATGTCCATTTTAGAGTGTAATTCTACCAGCAAATGTAGAAGACCAGGGAGAGAAAGTCTTCCCGTATATGCTAGAGGATCTATATACCCACCATGAGCATGCAGAAAGACTTGTAAGTATCTACAATTTACACTTATATTCTGATTTTTTAACTTTGGTGTGTGAATTTTAGAATGAAAATATATGTATTATGGAGAATGATAATGTTATAAATGTCTAGTGCCATATATGGTTGCATTGTTGAGTTACTTTCTTTGTTTAACAGGAGGTAAATATCATAAAAATAGAGGAAATTTTGTTGAAATTTTTGTAAATTATAGTTCACTTATAACATTTTATTCTAATGCAGGAAAAGTCTATAGGCATGAAGCCTACACCTCGTCAGCTTTTTTTGCACACTCATGCTAAGGAGCATGACAATGTGACCTTCGTCAACACCCGATGTAGAGAACTAAATGTATATGAAAATTTTATGCTTTAATATTAATGCTTGATAACTAACACTTATTAACATAAACATTGCCTTCTAATAGGATCATATATAAGAAAGCATTCAACAACAATCTCAGCAGTCTGAAGATGTTGATGAGGGCCAAACCTATCTTTCATGTAATGGGTGGTAGGAACCATTGTGGAAGGATATTCAGCTTAGGTCTATTTGCGAACAAATGTTATTCACAATCCCCCACATCCAGTACAACAACATCTAGTAGACGATTCACACCCAATGAAGTCTATGATCTTCAGAGTACAGTATAGGCACTGGCAACTCAGTTGCAATAGTTAATAGAATATATAACCCAGGTCCATAATGAGGTGGATGAATTGAAGGGGAAGGGCAGCCCCTCATCGCAAAATTTAGAACATCCGCATTCACTAAATAAATAGCGTAGTTGTAGTCACCAAATGAATAGGTATTAAATACTTATTATTATACAATTAAGATAACTTTTTATTATCAATTAAGATCATTTTTACTTTATATTATTAATCAACTTTCTGTTTTAACAAATTAAATGTAGAAAAAATCAAAATATTATCAATAGATAACTATTAACTGTATAAATTATGCATCAATCATAAGATTATCAAATCAAATTAAATGCAGGGAAAATTTTTAAAAGTAGTATCAGTCTTTTACGGACGGAAACCAAAATCTGTCAGTAAAATGTTGTCAATTTTCCGATAGACAACTTATCTCTATCGGTGTAGTTAGTCACGAATTTACTGACAAAGATGCCAAATCTGTTGGTAAATATACCGACAGACAAATCCTAGTCTATCCGTCACTAAATTTACCAACCGAAACCAACTTTCTGTTGAAAAATTTATCCATAGCATAAAATTACCATCGCTAAATATAGCAATGGTACATAAAATATCTGTTAGTAAATTAGCGATGGAAAATCTATTCTTCGTTGGCAATTATTATCTACGGTCGCTTCTCTGATGACTTGCTCTGTCGGTAAATTCCATCACAAAATTAGCTTACCAACAAAAAATTTACACTTTTCGTTGGTAATATCTGTCGCTAAACCCTATTTTTCTTGTAGTGTCCTAATCATCACCATCCTACAAAAAAAAAGAATGAAAAAAAGTATATTAGAATTGTAAAAAAGGTTGATGTATCTAAAAAATGAAATGCTAATTACTTTATTGTGACCTTAATTTAATGAAGACAACTAATATAGTCCAAAAACTAAAGAAAACAATGATTAAGTTCTTTTTATGAACAAATTCAGAAGGCATGAACATAAGCAATCAATCTCAATAAAAAATGATGCACAACAACAATGAATTAAGGAAATTTGTTACCTAAAATTACTTTACCCATTGCTAGAAAAATGTCATTATACACACCTGATGTGATTCCCTTAGTTGCGAAAAAACACTAGAAAATGAGTATCAAGCTGCACAAGACGAGGATCATCTGGACCAAATACTCTCGCTGAAGTATCAATGATCACCTCTCCATCTTTGTATGCATAAACCTTATGACAACAAAATGTTAGTCTTCTTTATCCAAAAAAATAGGAACAAAAGTAACTTTATCTCAGGGGAGGAAAAAAAGATTGCGGACCTAAATACCAAGTACTTCATCCTCATTCCCTAACTCAAGTTAAAGTTGCCTGAGTCTCTCCTCCACCTCATAATAGAAACCTAAACATCAAATTGTCAACTAGTTGCCCTTTTTCCAATTCAACAAAGACAAATACTTTACTCTATGCTACTCTTTTCCTAGGAAGAATCTATCAGCAATCTTCCACATCAAATGCCCCAAAAAGTGACTTGGCTAAAAACTAATTTCCACTTAAGAGAGCACTCAGTCCTTTAGCAGCTGAAACCTTTAACCTTTAATACAAATTGTCCCTTTCAGAATAGAAAAGAAATCTAAAAAATGTAGGGAAAACTCAACAACTTGTATCTTTAGTTTGTAATTTTATAATTAACTTTCAATGTACAATTATTTCTCAAACTTTAGTTTGTAATTTTAGAATTAACTTTCAATGTACAATTGTTTCTCAAACTTGGTTTAGTATTATCTGTTTCTCATCCCACTTCATACACAAACAAGATAGAAGTTCTGATAAATGATTTTGTAATTTAGATCAATTTTGCTTCCCAACTTTCTTCACTTCCAAGTGTTAATTGCAATAATGACAATTGATACAATATCTAAAGATTTAAACTGAATCGATGTTTTGATCATAAGGGCAAAAAAAAATCTTGGAAAAAGATTTTTAAGTAACTCAATATTCAATGATGAAATGGAAAGCACTGAAAAGGAATGTTAAAACAACATCTAAAAGGATCTTGTAACACTTACATTGCTGAAATTTTAATTTAAAAAAGGTCATGGTTTAGCATGAGAACATACACACAAACTTAGACAACAGGGAAGAAACTTTAAATGCAGATTGAGAAAAGGTAATCTCTCTTAGAGATGGTCTATCTAGGCAGGGATGAGAGTTGTTTCTCAAACTACCAATCTTTGTATTTTTGCATGAACTAAGTTTATTTTTTTGAATTCCCATAGAATGGTCAAGGGATTTTATCATTTCTTTGACAAGATCCCAAATCAGTACAAACTGAATTAGGAATATCACATTCTATCAATAATGACAATAGCTATAGAGGGTTGTAAACTGAAGAGCATTATGGTCTTAGATTAGAAAAGGATATGCCTTGTATAAGCTAAAGACACTTCACCAATATTGTACAAAGGCATGGGCATACACCTTATAAAGCATCCATAACCACCACTAATCAAATAAACTTAAGACAACCTTTGAAAATTCATTTAGCAGAAAGTTGTCTCCTTTAATTGCATGCTGCACAAAACTGAGTAACATGTGCGTATAAAAAATACAAGTGCGACGCAACTATAACCATCTATGGATAGGATTCAGCCTTAGAGCATTAGAAAAAAAAAACCAATTTATTCACGTTTTCCAGCTGAAACCGCAAAATCAGTAAAAGTGTAGAAAAATCAACCTAGCATGAATGAACCAAGCATAGATAGGAAAGAGGGATTATCAACAAATATCAATTATATAAATTTCAGTTGAACAATCTTAAAGAAAAATATGCTAATGGAAACAAATTTAAAAAATTAGAAACCCATCTCTGATCTCCAAATAGCAATCACCACGCCAATTAACAGAACTCACATGCTTAAAAAAACAGAAAATTGCAAATTCATACATAGAAAAAAAAAAACCCCTAATATACGAGAGTACCTGATCCAGTATCTGAGAGTCAGTGAAGAGAAAGAAGTGAATGAGGAGGGAAAGAGACAAAGGAGCCAATTGAGGCTACAATACCCTTTTTAAGGAAACCCAACAAGATAGACAAGAATTAGAAAACCAAAAGCATTAGAAAACTAGGGCTTTTGAGTCACTCAAATCCCAAATCCAGTTGTAAAAAACCTGAAACAATAATCAATCAGGCTTTAGATTCAATGTTCACACAGAGAGATTTGACATAATTACATATAGAAATCTTCCAATTCTAGAAGCTATCAATCCACAAGAATCCAAATATGTATTCAAGATCAAAATCACAAGAAGAGAAAGGAGCAGAAGTTTGGTGAAGGGATGGTTGGTGACGCCCAAAGGAGAACCGACAGATGTACCAAATTGACCGACTCTTGGATACAAAGACTAATTGTACATCAAGTGACATGATGGTGTTGAAGGCGACGGAGCGAGTTACGGCGGGATTTATGTGTTATATGATGAGCTCGTTCAATTTTGAAAATTGTACTTCATTATTAAGGAGATCAAAGCCAAATTGAGAGACGCAAAAAATATGGAAGAAGGATTAACCAAAAGTCTCGAAGTTGTGGATGTAAAGTATTAAAATAATGCAACAACATTTTAATTTTTGTTGCTTTTTTTAACATATGGCAACAGTTTAATTCTTGTTGTTGACTATTAATTTAAACATGTTGTTGACTATTAATATTATTAAAGGCTAGGTTTTATATAGTGTTGCATTATATTAGTTTGAAGCAACATATTTTAAAATGTTATAAATATAGTGTTGCCTAAAGTACTTTTTGTGGTAATGAACTTATCTCTTTTAATATTTTATTGATATTAGTCACTTTTAATTTATCTCTTACATTATACTATCAAATATTTTAAATCCTATATAGCATAAAATATGAAAAACTTTCAATATTTTTTAATGTTCATAGAAGATAGCGATGATTATCTAGTTGTAAATATCAGGAGCAATAAAATTTAAGAAGCTTAACTCATTCATATATGCTAAATGCATGGATGTGATATATTAAAACTTAGTTAATGAATTGGAGTTCTCGGATTGATAAAACATTCCTAATATCATGAAGTTATTTGTTCATGTTTATCTTTTGCAGGCTTGTAAGATTATGTCGTTAACGTGAAGTAATAGTTTCCAAAAATATGATGGTGTTTTTGGTTACTGTGGAAAGGGAATTAATTTGATGACCGAGCCTTTGTAGGCAATTAGTACTTCCACTATACCAGCTAGGCAGCTACAGTCTAGAGCTAGCTTAGATGAGTTGTTAGCTTGTTCCCTGCACTATGATGCTCGTAGGTCCAAATAAAACTTGAATGAAACGAGTTCCACAAGTACCTGAATTTTGTTTTAATTTTTGTTGCTTCGTATATTCTAAATAGAAAGTACACGTAACAACTTATCCTAATTCTCGCAACACATTTTTTAGAATTAAAACTAAACAACTATTTGAAAATAGTAACAAACGTAATAATAAATGATCAAAACTAATAACTACTACATTACTGACTAGACCTATTTAAAAGCAAGTACCTTGACATGCACCTTTAACAAGCATACTAACATTGCATGTAACGAAGTCTGTTCTACTAACTCTTTAAATCTAATAACATTGCATGTAACGAAGGGCTTGGCCAATAATATAAACAGTAGCAACCAAAGGCTTGTTAATAATATAAACACGTTAACTGTATCAGAAATATTATCTGGAATTTAACTTTAAGATTCTTGTAGACAGAGACGGATCCAGAGGGGGCCAGCAGGGGCTATGACCTCTCCAAGACTAATTTTTTTTTAAAAAATGCTTTGTTAATTGAAATCTGGCCCCCCCTTTTCTAAAACGAAAAAATTTTGTCCTTCCCTCTTAAGATTAAATTTTTTTTTCCTTGCCCCCCAAGACTAAAATCCTGGATCCGTCGCTGCTTGTAGAGTTCTTAATCAGTGCCAACAAAATTATTAATAATGAAGGGACGATAATGATTATGGCGTTAGCATACGCGAGAATTCTTAAGATTGACTCCAAAAGAAAAGCCAAACAATTGGTCAATCCAAAATGATACTTTGTAATTTACAAGCAAATATGATTAGCATTGTTGTTGGGGTGGCGGTGAAATCAACGTAGATGGAGTGGCTTCTAAGACAAGATAAATCAATTAAAAGACTGGAAAAGGGGTCAGACCAAGCCTTTTGTTTCCTTTATCTTTTCTTTCCCCTTGTCAGTTAAGCTGATAAACCTCGTGCTAGCTTCCTTCTCATCAGTAGTACTGTCATTAATGTCACAATAAGTGTTGTTTTTGCTTTCACATCAACGGTTTAATTTGTCGTTGGGTTGCAGCAAGCAATGGCAGCTATCCGGTTGCTCTATCTTCTGGCTTTCTTCAACGTAGGAATTGAAGTCACTTTCTGCTTTACGGACCCTCGTGATGGTAAGCAATGCACCTTATTCGTTTCTTCATCTTAATCAACGTGCCAGCAAAATAAATTTTATGGATCAAATAAGGCTTGAAGGAATATTTCTTGCAGCTGCAGCGCTCCAATCCCTGAAGGATATTTGGGAAAATACTCCACCAAGCTGGCACCATTCTGGCGATCCGTGTGGAGAAACATGGGAAGGTGTGACATGTAACAATTCGAGAGTGACTGCATTGTGAGTGAGCATTCTCTAAATCCAGACTGGATTATTGTCTGTTCTTTTAACTAATTTTTTAGATTAGAATCATAGAGATAAGGAATTCTACACAAGGATAACTTGATGTATGTGAGCTAGTCTCTCACATCTATTAAGTTTTGTTTCAATATTTATATATATTCACACCAGTTAGAGTAAAAACTCCTGGGAATTTCAAATTGCAATAATACTATCAGCTAATTTGAGAATATAGTCAATAATAATGTATCAATAAATTTGAAACAGAAATAGTCGTGTTATTATATTAATATTTTTAATAAAATGTTTTTCTAATAAAAAAATAAACGTTATTTATAGTATGAACACTGGTTTTTTATTTATTTATGCATATAGTCTATTTTTAATTAAACTAAATAAATTATATGAGTGTCCGTCACACATTTATTTATACAGGGGGCTATCAACTTTGGGGCTCAAAGGCAAGCTAAGTGGTGACATCGGGGCCTTGACGGAATTGAGATCTTTGTGAGTTTATTATTATTATTATTGTTTATGTTTTATTTGCAATATCAATATGAAAACCTTATTTATTCAGTCTAAGTTATGTTGTAGGGACTTGTCACATAACCCAGAGCTCACAGGTTCCCTCACTCCACGGTTAGGTGATTTGAAAAAGTTGAATACTCTGTAAGAAATCCAATCCAATCCAATCCAATCATAATAACAATTAGTTTCCAGTTGTTTTCCTTTCCATATTCAACAAATTCTTTTAATTTATGCTGTTCAGTATATTAGAGGATTGTGGATTCACTGGTAATATTCCTGATGAGCTGGGCAACCTTACAGAGTTATCCTTCCTGTAAGAATTTATTAAGTGAGCATCATGTGAGTAATAATACCATACCATAGTTAGTATTAGTAACTTATTTTTTGTTGGATAGGGCTCTCAACTCAAACAACTTAACCGGTGGAATCCCCCCGTCTTTGGGCAAACTCACAAAACTCTACTGGCTGGACCTAGCTGATAATCAACTGACAGGGCCTCTTCCAATCTCCACGTCCAAGAATACCCCGGGATTGGACTTCCTTCTTAATTGTAAGCACTTGTGAGTATAATTTACCAATCCCATCCCAGCTCTAGTAATTAATTAAGAATGAATAATTACACTGAAATTACTAAAAGATAATTATATGACCGTGCGTACCTGCGTTGCGTGCAGCCATTTCAATAAAAACAAACTTTCAGGTCCAATTCCCACAAGACTATTCAGCAGTCGCATGGTTTTGATTCACGTGTAAGTTGCTTAATTTTCTGCTATTCTCAGTTTCAAAATGATTTGATATTGATTTGTGATTATTATTGTTAACAGGTTATTCGACGGAAATGAATTTAGAGGAAGCATCCCATCTACATTGGGACAAGTTCAGACACTTGAGGTTCTGTGAGTAAAAAGCGGCAGGCAACCATTGTGATTTAGGCTTATTTTATTTTCAAGTAGCTAGGCTAGACCTAGGGGATAGAGATTATTATTCTGACTGCCAACTCTGATTTGGTGCACAGTCGACTTGATAGAAATGGCCTGACTGGAAACGTTCCGTCGACTTTTGACAACCTCGTGAACATGGTCACATTGTGGGTGCAGCTGCATCCATTCTCCATATCCATATTTTACATTCATTCGCAGTCATACAACAAGTTTGTTATACTTTTTCTCTGCCTTTCAGGAATTTAGCACACAACAAACTGGAAGGCCCGTTGCCAAACTTTACTCGCTTGAATAGCCTCAATTATCTGTAAGTCCATCACCTGGAAAGTCTTATACATGCATATATTTTTTCAACTTCGTTTATAAATGTTGTATTGAGCAGGGACCTTAGCAACAACTCTTTCTCCCCCTCTATTGCTCCTGTTTGGTTCTCAACCTTACCATCGCTCATTGCTTTGTAAGTCTCGTCCGTCTCTCACACCTGAGATCTTAATTCTGTAATGTCTTATGCTCTACTTGTCCCATCCATTCCAGGGTTGTAGAATATGGACCACTTGAAGGTTCTTTGCCATCAAAAATTTTCAGCTTTCCACGACTAGAAACAGTGTCAGTTTTTACTCTTTTTTTTAATTGAATATGAACTTTTTGATAGTCTACAGGGTTGTAGTGAAATTGAAGAAAGTGTTTTTCCAGGTTATTGAGGAACAATGCATTGTGTGGTACGTTGAATATGAATGACAGCGTTGGTCCTAAACTTCAACTAATTGATCTGCAGAACAACCAGATTTCCTCTGTAAATCTAACCGCGGAGTACACCAATACATTAATGTGAGATATCAATTCTAAAGGCGTCAATGTATTTCACACTTACCTTCTTCATTCTTAATTTTGAATATGATTCATCAGACTTATAGGAAATCCAGTGTGCACTGCCCTCTCAAATACCAATTACTGCCTTCAGCAGCAGTCTACGAGGCCTTATTCCACTAACCTAGCAAATTGTGGTAGCAAAACATGTACCCTAGACCAGAAGCTTAGCCCTCAAAGTTGCGAATGTGCCTATCCGTTAGAAGGCACATTTTACTTCAGAGGAATCTCTTTCAAAGATGTGTCCAATGTTAATAGATTTCATGCCTTGGAGATGAGTATTTGGGTAGCATTACGCCTACCTCCTGGTTCAGTTTTTCTTTCCAGCCCTATTTTCAACGCGGATGACTACCTTCAGGTGCAGGTTTCACTCTTTCCTGCCAGTGGAATATACTTTAATAGGTCTGAAGTTCAAAGAATTGGGTTTGAACTCAGCAATCAAACCTACAAGCCTCCATCAGAATTTGGTCCTTACTATTTTACTGCATCTCCTTACCCTTTTCCAGGTAGGATAAACATTTGATTTCTTTTCCTTTGCTGGTGTTTGAACTGCATTTCACCAAAAAAAGTGTTTGTACATGTGTTAGCCGCACACGGGGCTCCTGGTCTGAGCAGTGGTTTAGTTCTGGGGATAGGAATTGGCTGCGCTATTTTGGTTTTGAGCCTTGTTGGAGTAGCGATGTATGCTATTCGCCAAAAGAAACGTGCCGAAAAAGCCATTGGATTAAGTAAACCATTCGGTAATCAAATCTATACATGAGATCCCTTTTGAAAACTTTTCGCTTAGCTTATTAACATATGTTATTCACACCAGCATCTTGGGCGTCGAGTGGAAAAGACAGCGGCACTGCGCCACAATTAAAGGGCGCAAGATGGTTTTCTTATGATGAACTTAAAAAGTGCACCTCAAACTTCTATGAGAACAATGAGATAGGTTCAGGAGGATATGGCAAGGTGAAACTCCTGGATTTTCTGATCAGGCTTTTCCAAGTTGATTCATGATATTCCTGATGATTCCGTCTCATCTTCAGGTCTATAGAGGAATTCTTTCTGATGGCCAAACGGTGGCAATCAAAAGAGCTCAGCAAGGATCAATGCAGGGTGGACTTGAGTTCAAGACTGAAATTGAGCTGTTATCACGAGTTCATCATAAGAATCTTGTTAGCCTTGTGGGTTTTTGTTTTGAACAAGGAGAGCAGATGCTGGTATACGAATATATGCCCAATGGAACACTAAGAGAAAGCTTGTCAGGTATCTTCTAAGCCAATGCATTTAATATGTTGTGTTTGACCTACCTTGGCAGTTTTAATCCCTGTACGTGTGTATGCATTTTACAATCTGTTATTCTTGGTAATATAGAGGAAATAAATTTCCATGCTCCGGACAGAAGATAAAAGAAAACGGATGCTTTTGCCAACTATATAATAAAAGTCTCTGGTGCAGGGAAGTCCGACATTCAGCTTGACTGGAAAAGGAGACTCCGGATTGCTCTTGGCTCAGCGAGGGGACTAGCTTACTTACATGAGCTCGCAAACCCTCCTATAATTCACAGAGATGTCAAGTCCACTAACATCCTGTTGGATGAGAATTTAACGGCCAAAGTTGCAGATTTTGGTTTGTCTAAATTGGTATCAGACGGTACAAAAGGGCATGTTTCAACACAAGTCAAGGGAACCCTGGTGAGTATCTCCAGCAATTCTCATAAGGAAATTTGTAACTTTTAATGGCTTGGTTAACGTGATGGCGGTGGTTATTGGCAGGGTTATTTGGATCCAGAATACTACATGACACAGCAATTAACGGAGAAGAGCGATGTGTACAGTTTTGGCGTTGTAATGTTAGAACTGATAACAGCTAAGCAGCCCATTCAAAAGGGGAAGTACATTGTCCGCGAGGTGCGCATGGCTCTGGATAAGAATGATGAAGAGCACTATGGTCTAAGGGAAATCATGGATGCGGTAATTAGAAACAAGGGAAATCTGGTAGGATTTAGGACGTTTGTGGATTTGGCCATTCAATGTGTTGAGGAATCAGCCGCAGACCGTCCAACCATGAGTGAGGTTGTCAAGGCAATAGAAATTATACTGCAGAACGATGGTATTAATACAAATTCAACATCTGCATCCTCTTCTGCAACAGATTTTGGATCTTCCAGAGTTGCCCTTAGACATCCATATGAAGATTTACCTAAAAAGTATATTAACCAAAATGATGCATTTGATTACAGTGGCGGCTATACCCTTCCAGCAAAAGTGGAACCAAAATAGACACTTTGTAAGATCTATACGCTTAACCATTCTCTTGTCTGAGTATCCTTTTTTATGTAACAGTTTAAACTGGAAGCATATTATTTGTCAAATTTTAAATATTGCTCAACATTTCGAAACTAAATTCTCAAATGTAATATATAGACTTGAGACCTTTTTTTGTTTTTGGGTCAAAATATAAATATTGTTCAACATTTCTAAACTACATTCTCAAATGTAATAGATAGACTTCGGCCTATTTTTTCTTTTTACTCGAAATACATGCGTGTATGGTATACAAGGTAAGTTATGCTAAAAATCCAAATTTCACTAAAAACCTTACTACTCAAATGATCAATTTTTTAACAATTAAAATTATGAACTTTTAATCATTTTGTTAATAGGACTATTTCTTTTTCTTAATCTTTTTCCTCTATTGTGTTATGCTTTTAATTTGTCATGACTCATAAGTAAAAATGAAAAAGACCTAAATGAGGTTTAAATTCCTATATCTTCTTAAATCTTGTTTAGTTCTATTATAGTTTGCTCGAACATGATTTATATTTTTGTTCCTTATTTTTTATTATTATATTATGTTGCCATTTTTGCTCTTATCATTTTAAGCTTTATTTTCGCGTAGTAGATTCTATTATATATTGTTTGCGGGCATGTTTGATGGTCCAAATTTTTGGATACATTCTTAGATTCATCGTGTTTATTTTTTTTATTATTTTCTTAGTTTTTAATATGCTTCAATTTATTTATAAGAATGATTCATATTTTAAAGTTTGGAAAAAAAATAAATTCTCATACTCATTTTATGTTTTACTATTATAGTTTTTGCTTCCTTAGTATTTGGGACCTTGGACTTAGCGTGTGACTTTCTAAGCCACCTAATATATAAAGTCCATTTTGTTATTTTATAATTAAATATGCACACTAGATTTCAAAATACTTTTATATTCATACTTGTATTTAATCTTGTTGATAAAAGTTTCAACTTGTTTAATATCAAAACATATTCAAGATTTTAGTTTTTGCATGGATAAAGGCCTAGTAAGTGACCGTATGCCCTGGTCTACCTAAATACAAATCTAATTTAGCAACTCCAATCATTAGGTCACCATATGCCTAATCCTATATAATTTGTTTGGGCTCATTTATTAGGTTTTAATAGCTTATTCTTTCACTTAAGTTTTATTTGGTAATTTAGGACCAATACAATATTTTAGGCTAATTTATTTCTACATAAATTATAGGCTCATAGGTTGAACATAACAATTTCAAAGATCTATAAGGTATATAGACTAAATCCTAAAAATGATAGTACAGATTTAATAAAAGAATTAGAGGAGAAAAGTACATATAAAAATGCTTATTAGATACATAAAAATTCCCTTGTTTTTCTTCTCTTCTTCTTCACCAATAGTAACCTACTCACTCTTAGCTTCCTTTTCTTTGATATTAGTTAGCCTCACGGTGGTAACCTTCCTAGATTCTTGAAAATTAAGTATTATGTTGGCACGTAACGATCTTTGGAGTCGATACTACTAACTTAGCTAGTTAACCAATATGGTTTTTTATATTGCAGATTTACATCTTCTAATTTTAAATTGGAGCCTTATTTATGGCTATAAAATTCATTATAATTCTTCTAACTTTAGTTTTTCCTTATTTTATTATTTTTTATAATATTCAGTGGAGGTTGCCCTTGAGTTTCTTGCCCACTCTATAAGAAGTTCGATTGATCTCACTATTTTGGGATTGTAGTTATTGCTATAGGGGTAAGTTTGAAGTTGTGACTAATTCCCCTAATAATCAATTTATTCAATTGTCCTAAAATAAGATTTGCAATCTTACATTCATTACTACTATGCTCCTCCTTAAACCAATCACAACGTAATTCTTGTGCAAGTTATACTAATAATCTCAAGATATTAATTTTCCTCATAAACACCTCCAATTGAGTTTCCAATATAGTCAAAGCATCCTCATTGTGTATAATTGTTGGGTTTATTGTCCTTCCCCTACTCAATTACCATTGATAATTGTTCTTTGCTATCTCCTCAATCAATTCTAAGTTGAATTCTAGATTTTTTGCAACACAAGACTCACCTAGTTGCTACATGAACCATCTACTTTGTAGATAAATCCAGACCATTATAGAATGCCTAAAATTAAAATTTTATCTAAACAAGGCTAGGAAATTTGGCTAACCAAAAGCCAACAATCATGACCTAAGTTGACCAGGTTTCAAGTCAAGCTTGGACTTTTTAAAAGTTTTGGTCTTTTGACTAAGCTTAATATCAAGCTCTATGACTCAAACTCCAAACTTGTCACATACACAAAATAACATTGTGTAAACAAAACAGGTTTCTATGCTTTATTTATTGTTTGGTTTGTTATCCATCTATGCTCCCCTGCCACCAACCTCCATTTCAACCCTTAACTTCTCTCTCAAACTCTCAGTCTATCTATTTGAATTTTCATTTGATGACTTACCTCTTTAAATTTCTTGATTTTTGACATCCAGCTTGTTTTACCTTTCATCTTTTCTGGGATGATTCTATGACTGATTCTAGATACATTTTATGTATTGTTGATACTTTTCTTTAAGTTCTTCTTTATTCTGGGTTAATCACCTTTATGGTAAAGTAGACTATTTTTAAGAAATATTGAGTTTTAGGTTCAAATATGTTGAGTTGTTGTAGGGTTTTATCATGATGTCTTAATGGGACATCAATGGTGGTTTTTGATATTTTGATAAAGAAATTTTGGATTAGAAATTCACTCATCTCATAAATACCTTTTCTTTTCTTATCTTTTGGCTAGAGAATTTGCTTAATAGATTAATCTTTTACATGTTTAGAGAACCTCAAATTGTGGTTTCCAAGTAAGTGGATTCTTGTGTCTAGTAATTTAAGGGTAGTATCTCTAGGTACAAGTTGAAAACAACCTTGAAGATGACATGAACTTAGTTTTTTGGGCATAACCTAGTCTAATCGGGCTTTAGGTCGCTTAGAGCTTGATCAATTTCAGATTGTTCAAGCCTATCCTGATCTAATTGGGCTTTAAACTGCTTGAGGCTTAATGAAACGCAAGCTCAGGCCAAGCAACTTGAGCTTAATTGGGCTTTAAATTAGGTTCAAACCTAGAAAATTGTTTTCATAGGTTCAAGTTAAGCCTCGCTAGTTACCATCCCTAGTCTATATAGCTCCTTAACATATCCATATATCTGTTCCAGTTTCATAAAGTGTTTTGTTGTCATACTATCAATAGGAAGAAATATCATTTATAAGCTTGTATAGTCCAACGTGGGTTTATGTGCTCACTCTATATCAATAAGTTGGTCAAACTTGTAATCAACACAACACCAAGCATAAAACCAAAGGATTAAAAATTAATAAAAGAAAAGAATATATAAAAAACAAATACCAATACATAAGAAAAAAATGACTAGAGTAACAGTCATCAGTTTTTTAAACATAAATTGCTTCATCAAAAATAATCTTAAAAACTTATGTGTTTTCTCTACTTAAGTTTTCCTTATTACTGATCTATTGCCTACAACTAAAGCAAGTTTACCTATCATTAGTAAGTAATACAATGATAAGTAAAGACCCATCCCTCAAAGAAGCAATACGAGTTTACAAAAATCTAAAACTAGTAACTAGTCAATTAAATAAAAGAAACGAGTTTTTGAGGATTAAAAATTAAATTTTAAACTAGGTAGTGTAAACAACCACTAAAGATAGAATGGCTTATAGAAAATTAGATGCAGAAAAGCAGACGCAGAAAACCAGACGAAGGGAAAAGCAGACGGAAGAAAAAGTCTGAGCATAGGTTGGTATTTTGGAGATATCTGGAGCTATAGAGC
>JANZLC010000007.1:43374-56909 GCA_026413385.1 Erythroxylum gracilipes
CTCCAAAGTCCATGGATGGTTTTGTTCAAGTGCCTCTAATTCTTTTTGCATTGCTTCTCGCTAGTGAACATCTTTAATGACCCGTGTACAGGATTTTGGCTTATCATGTTGAGTGATGGCCATCAGAAAGCTAGATGGGAAGAAGTGAAATTAGAATATGAAAAAAGCGGGATAACGGATAAGATGTACCTGAGGATGCATGATTAGAAACGGTGAACCAAGTGCATATGGCTTTGGCAACTCAACATGAAAGTCATGGAATTGAAATGGAAATTTTGTAGTGCATGAGGGGCATATGGTTGGTGATATAAGAGGTTGAATGGTAGTGGAAGTGATAGATGTGTCTGTAGGTAAGGCAGGTATATCAAGGTCAGTGGGAATTGTATGATTTATGTTTGTAGAAGGTGGGTCTATGTGTTCAGTGGTAGTATGGGGAATAAGTTCAATGGAGTCAGGGTTAGGAACAGGTAGAGGTATAGGTACATTGGTGGATTGAGAGGAGGATGAATGCAGTGGGAGATTTTTGTGGTGGTAAGGAAAGATGTTTTCGTAAAACATAACATCTCTGGAAATAAAACTTTTATGTGTATGTAAATCATAAACTTTTTATCCTTTGTGACCATGGGGATATCCAATAAAGAGACATATTGTGGCACGTTCAGAAAATTTGTCTTTTGACCGTGAAAAATAGATGCATAACAAAGCCATCCAAACACTCAAAGATGTGAGTAATTGGGTTTGCGGGAAAATAGAAACTCATATGTACTTTGGCCAGACAAAAGGGGGGGGGGGTGTAGGAGTATAATTAATTAGATACACATCATTAGAATGCATTCCCCCTAAAACTTAATGGGTAAATTTGTTTGGAATCGTAAGGCTCTTGCAATGTCAAGAATATGTCTATGCTTACGTTCTACAACTCCATTTTGTTGGGGTGTAGAAATACAAGAAAATTGAGTTAAGGTCCCTTTTTTTGGGTAAATCAGAAAAAATCAAATTAATAATCAAATAAATACAATAAGGTACGCAGACAATGCTGCAAAAGGCTTAACCAGCGAAGCCTCAGGGCAAGCCAAAATAAATTAAGGGACACTGCAGCATAGGAAGAAATAATCCGAAACCCAAACAAAAGCGACAACAAGAAACCCAAGAAACAAATCCAAAGGAAGCCCAAGCATACAAGGTCCAAGGAGAATCATAGCTGAAATAATCCAACCAGAAGCTAGCAAGCCAAAGAGAGACTAACATAAAGAGACTGCATATCCATAGCCCCGAATAGGCCAAGATTAAATCTGCCACCAATGACGACCGAGGCAGCGCCTCCAAGGGTAGGCAGGGCTTGAGCAGTCCGAAGAAACCTGGAAAGCAGAGTGCAATAGACCTGTAAAAAGAAAGAGAGACGTAACATAAAATAAAGGAAAACTACCTCCTATCGGTGTTTAGGTTGAGAAGTTCCCTAACGTGGGAGATTACTCCTGAGCGCACACGCTCCTCAGCCAAGGCTTCATTTTTGAAAGTTCTGGCATTTCGTTTAGTCCATAGGTGGTAGATAGTTGTGGAAAGCAGAAGAGAGAAGAGAATGGTGACAGAAGCTCTGGAACTGGGAACAGTTAAGAACCAAGAAAGAATAGTTAAAAGGGAAGGGAGATTGAAGATGGGTAAGTTAAAATGGGAGAGGCAGTGGTCCCAGACAGCTTTTGAAAAAGGGCATTCAAAAAATAAATGGTCTATGGATTCATTTGCTGAAAGACACAAAGAACAGTGGTTAGGAGTGTAGAGGAAAGTAAGCTTATCCCGGGTAGGGAGCTTCTGCAGGAATGCAAGCCATAAGGTAAAGGAGCAACGAGGTTTACTATATTTGGACCAGACTAGTTTGTACCAAGGAACGACCGGTAAAAGAGTACGCAAGAACTGGTTGGCTGACACATTGGTATAACACTTGGTAGGACTAGCTAACCATTCCAGACAATCAGGTAAGGAACTGTTAGGGTAAAAGGATGGAGTCCAAGGAAACCTCACTCCAGCTCCAGGTACCATTACAGATTACTTCTGAAACACGTTCTGTGAGGGGAAGCTTCGATCCATTAATATCCCTCAGAGAAGACAAGGACTGCAGTATTCCACTAGGGTGCCAAGGATCCTGCCAAAAATGGGTAAACATACCATCTCCAATCCTAAATCTAAATTGAGAACACAACTTGTCCCGGACTGATAAAATCTTTCTCCAACTCCAAGAACTATTATAGGAAGGCTTAGCACTCCAAAAATTATGCCTACGCAGAACTATTGTATGAACCCACTTCACCCAAAGAGCTTCCTTATCTGTAAACAAATACCAAATCTGTTTGCCTAACAGTACTTGATTCCAAGTGGTCAAGTGTTTAACACCTAGGCCTCCTTCCTTTTTGGGACGACAGATGTCACTCCACTTTACCCTAGCCTGAGAATGAGAGTCTAACTTACCCGCCCACAAAAAGTTCCTAAGCTTAGTCTCAATGTCCTTCAGAATAGAGGAGGGAAGAATAAGATGAAAGGACCAGTAGACATGGAAGGAAGAGAGAACAAAGATAACCAATTGAAGTCTACCCGCGTAAGAAAGACTCTTATGAGTCCAACAATTGACCCTGTTTTCTATTCTAGCAATAAGAGAAGCACAATCCCTCCTCGAAAGGCAACCTGTAATAAGAGGAACTCCAAGATACCTAAAGGGGAGAGAACCTTGCTAAAAACCCGACACTAGGTGCATCCTACAGCTTAAATGGCTAACATCAGGGGATAAGTAAAACTGACTTTTAGAAGTATTCATTTCCAGGCCTGAATACATAGAAAAAGAGTGCAAAGAATCAAGCAATAGTTGAGCTGAAATCAAATCCCCGTGACTGAACATTAGAAGATCATCCGCAAAAAGAAGATGGTTGAGCTTAAGGCCCTGACACCGCCAATGATATTGGAACTGAGGAGAGTTGTCAGTATTCATTTTTAAATTCCTAGAGAACACTTCCATACAGATAATAAAAAGAAAAGGCGATATAAGATCACCCTAACGTAAACCAGATTGACCTTTGAAGAAATGAGTAGGTGAACCATTAACCAAAATGGAATAGGAGGAGGAAGTGATTCATTCACTAACCCAACCAATGAACCTAGTGCTTCTAGGGTGATAAGCAGAAACTCCCAATGAATAGAGTCATAAGCCTTTTGAAGATCCACTTTGAAAGCACAACGCTTGTGAGAATTGGAAAGGTGATAGTTCTTAAAGATTTCTTGTGCTAAAAGAATAATATCCCCTATTCGCCGATTCTTAATAAAAGCACTCTGATTAGGACTAACTATAAGTGGAAAGATGGGACTAAGCCTATTAGCCAAAATTTTTGCAATAACCTTATAAAGCATATTACAACAAGAAATAGGTATAAAGTCTTGGACAGTAGAAGGATGACCATTTTTAGGAATAAGGGAAATGAAAGTTGAATTAAGCTTTTTAAGGAGTTTGCCCTGGTCGAAAAAACTTTGAATAGCTTCAGTAACTTCTGCCTCAATAATATGCCAGGCCTTTCTATAGAAGTACCCATTGAAGCCATCAGGACCAAGAGCCTTATTAGAAGTAAGAGAATGGAAGGCCTCGCGAGTCTCTAGAGGAGAAACTTCGGCAATAAGAGCTTGAGCAGGAGCATCAGCTAGGGGATGAGGAAAGAGAGGAGCTACAAACTCCTTGGCAGAGTGGAGATTTTTCTTATAACCTACAGAGTCTTTGAAATAATCAAAGAAATGGGATTGGATTTCAGGAAGATCGACAACTCGTCTACCAGGGCTTACCTCAAGAGAATAAATGGAGTTACGGTTCCTATAGGCAATGAGAGAATTGTGGAAGAACTTAGTATTGCGATCTCCTTCCTTAAATCATTTGATTCTTGAGGATTAACGATAAGAAGATTCCTAATCCGCTAGAGATCAATAGAGATTGCTAATGGCCTCGAACTCCCTAGCTAGCAATAGGAGAGACTTTCAGAAGGTCCTGAATGGAATTCAAATGAGCTTGGCAAATCTCAACTCTAGCATTAATGTCCCCTATCTGACTCGAGTTCATAATTTTAAGCGCTTGCTTGACTTTTTTAAGCTTCGTAACAACCCTAAACATTGGAGTACCACTACCAGGAAAGGCGCCCATGCTTCCGATCCTCCTCTGTGCAGATACATTTTGTTTTGTTTTGAGATGCATGTAATATTGTTACATATACTATATTTTGTTGTGTTATGAGATGCATGCAATATTGTTACATATACTACGGCTAATAATTTGATCTAAGCTTATCTACATTGAATAATAATCTTATCTCCAAAGATTGAACGTACACGTAAATCAAACATTATCACTAGACAATATATATATATATATATTCTGAATTAACTTTGGGTAACAACCAACATTTAAGAACCTTAAGTTGGTTTTATAAAGAAGAGTAAATAAAAGAAAATTACAACTACTAGATTTAAAGAGGGACCATTATTTATGGTTGTACAATCACTTTGATATGCGATGAAATCATCCATAATCATACATATTTATTCGCACCGCAATAGCCAGAGAAGACGTTGCAATCATAGAGCTCATAAGTCATAAGAATATGTTGTTATACAATCAGAGCTTGCTGGTGATGTTGATATTACGCACTTTGGATGGCTTTGGAGTGGTGGTGTCCTTTGGTAGGAGAATGGAGAGAACGCCGTTTTCGACTTGAGCCTTAATCTGATCAACCTTCACGTTTTCTGGCAATTCAATTTGCCGAGAGAAGTGTTTGCTTCCTGGAACTCCCCTCTCAAGTACATGATAGAAGATTTCTTTTCCAGCGGATGGGGACTCCTGATCTTTGCCAAGCTCTCCCTTTATATGCAATAAATTGCCATCTTCCACTTGAACCTTTATGTCCTCTTTGCTAAATCCTTTCCCATACAAGGAAACGCTGTAAGAAGATTTTTTATATGAAAAAATAAAATGAAAAGAGAAGAAATAATTAAGAAGAAGGAGTAGACAAGTGAATGGAACCTGGAACGTTGAGTTTGATGATATGGGAGGAGGGAGTTTCAAACCAGTCCAGAAGAGGAGTTGCTGTTGACGACGACGATTCACTAAAAGTGAGAGGCCTCCCGAAAAGCCGATTAATTGGATGCCCGAACCCAAAGATGTTATCTCCCATTGCCGTTGCGATTGTTTATTACCCAAAGAGAATGAAAGTGAGTTTGTTGGCTTAGAAGTCTGGAGAATATGCGCTTTTATTTGTAGGTCTGTATTTATGAGACCCTCCAGAAGCTTCTCTTTTTCTTTAGCAGATGGTACATCTCTATCGGTGAATGTTCCCGATCGGATATGGACGCTCTTCATTCTGGAACCGTGTACGAGATTTTAAGAGATAAACAATTCTAGTTCAACCTTTTTTAAAAAATTTAACAGTTTATTTTAAAATATAAATTATATTAGTAATTTTTTAATTAAATATTTGCTAATTATGACACGTAGGTATTTATATATTATGAATAATTAAATTTTGATTAATAAATTAACAAATTATTAACAAAATTAACAACTTGAACTGAATTATTAATGTTTTAAAAATTCGTCATTTAATTAAAAATTTTAAAATTATATTAAAAAGTTAGTATTGCTTATCCCAAAATTTAAACAAGTGGAAGAAAGAAGATTTCAATTATTCTTTTGCAAATATTTTATTATTTTACAAGAATCTTACAGTTATATATGGAAAGAGAGAGAATTGTATTCACCAAAATAGTTTGATAGTTAACAAATTTTAATAGAAGTAAATCTAATTTTAAGAATATATATGAAATGAATGATTTAATTATTAAGATAATAATGATTAAATTATTATTATTAATTTAATATAATAATAATAATAATGATTTGGAACATAAGTTTAATTTCGAGCTTAATTCGTTTTGTTTACCAGTAATCTAATCCTTATGTTTAAAGTTTGTTTGAAGTTTAATAAAAATAGTAAGTCTCACACTTATTAATAAAAAAAAACATTTTTTATCTAATTAAAATTTAGATCTTATATTACCACATAGATAACACAAGGACTACTTATTTTAATTTAAAAAAATTACATTAAGGCAAAGTTAAACTTTAACGTAAAATAGATAAGACGAGACAAAATCTGACACAAAAAGAATAAACTTTTACTATTTCATATGAATGTAAACATAGAACACCTGAATGGAGCTCTGTACTAAAGACATACATTAGAAACATGAGAACCCTTGAGCATTAGAAAATTTCCAAGCATTATCAACAGCTTCAGTCTCAGCAGTGCTAGCTCTTTCCGTATCTATCTGAATTCCAAAGTCTTTTCCACATTTGCATGATGGCTGCTTAGGGTCATGTGCACTTTCTTTCAGCTCTGTGCCATCATTTCCATCTTGAGCTTCAATCTGCTTAGCATATATAATAGCCTTTTGCAACCGCATAATACAAGAGACTTTTAAATGTTGCACCTATGCGGTTAAGACACCGCAAGCCGACTGACCACCATACTTATAAATGGAATCCGCATGGACGTAAGAATGAAGTCAGTGGAAGAATTCTGTTTTTACATAACAGAATAAAACAGTAACTAACAATCCCTTGATGCAGGGACAGAGAGAAGAAACTTGCCTTGTGACTAGTCGAGGGGGAAGTGTAACCATCTAATAACACAGATAGCCACTACTTAATCTGAAAAAGTTGAGGACTTTAAATTCCATTTTGCAAAGAAGATATGAATCTTTAAGAAAACAATTAAAAGAACACAATGATTCATTTTACCTATCGCTTATTTATTTAGTTTGTCACACACGTATACAGCAATGAGAATTCTAATCTCATTTTCCAATCTAATTTGCCAAGCATCTAGAAATAAAGAAATGTCATACAGTTCTAGTGCCCATCAAATATTTTCAGACCATGCCACATACCAAGATCATAAAATGGTTTAGGTGTCCCCCACTAACTGAAGCAGTCCTTTGGAAAACAGTGCTTCACTTTCTCTTCAACTGGCTGTCTCACTAACAAGTATAACGCTCAGACATCCAATTGCAAACCTCTGCATATCCAAGTAACATGCTTTTCCAGCATTTTGTGCTCATATCAGAAGCTAATAGCCTCCCACTACTGCGTGAAATAGAACACGGCTACATCATGAATTGAATGTCATGTTCTCCCAAAAAGTAGGAAGTGAAGGAATGTGAAGGACATAAAGATGAGTGTGGAAATTACTATAGCCAATGATAAAAAAATGATAGAAATCATTGGGGAACATCTATGAAAAGAATTATGGCTCAAGTTTGCTAGAGTAATAGATTTAAAATTCGGCAGTAAGATGAGATCTGTTGGTGTAGACCACGATTTTGACAAGCTTCAAGAATATGTCAGTTACTAATAGTTCTCTAAAAATATGTTCCTTATGCTTAGGTTAACAAGTCTTCGCTTCCCACATAAAATCTGTAACAACTTGTCTTAATAATTACACAAAACAATTGCACAATCATTCTTGAAGAAGACATATGAGATAAATATGCACCGCTGCTAAAAGCTTGAAAGTATATCTGACACTAACTTCACCTAATAAACAATCAAAAGAAAGTAGAGGGTAAATGCTTAGTGCAAAATAAGGTCATATAATGCATCTATATTTTCTTAACATGCGAAGTTAACAAGACAACCATGCTTTCCGCCCAAACTTTTGTCAGAATACGATTTCAATCTTGTGGGTTACAAGAAAAAATAGCCCACTGACTTAATCATCCAGATGCAGAATGTTTCCACCTTGGTGCAGTCATGCCTATGGAGATGTTCTTAATCAAATAGTATACAGAATAAACCTAAACCAAAAGGGTACCAAGTGACAAGGTTATCCAAAACCACTAAAGTGCAAAGCAATCTGAAGGATCATGCAAATCTGTTTTCTTTGGAAGTATAACATGACTCTGCTTTAAAAATTTGATACTCTAGTCTGCTAATATATGTGTTTATTCTTTACAAGCTAAACTATAATGTCAGATCTTCGTTAACTTATATTTGAATTATCTAGTTGTTAAAAACTTTCCATTCTCTTAAGTGAAAAAAGAAGTGCTCCTCTAATAAAACACAACGGCAGACAGGAGGATTACAGTTTCAGATGAATTCAGATGGCGAATTTGCGTCTGGCTTCCCACTATCACCCAATCCTCCAGGATGCTGCAAATGCTGAAGAACATGTGGAGGCAAACCCCCTAGCCCACCACTCAATCCATCACTAGCTGAGCCAAAGAACTGACAAGTAAGTCTAGCCATAACACCAAGAATATGCATCTGATTCAGGCATGCATCTGCATGCATTTGCATCATAGCCTTCTCATGTTCAATCTGCAACCCCACCATCTGCTCCCTCCATTCCATCTCCTCCTCCTCTCTCTTCTCCTCCATTATCCTCCTCTTTCTCCTCTCTTCATCCAATTCCCTCTCTACCCTCTCCCTAATCTCAAATTCTCTTCTAACCAACATCAACTCTCTTTCTTCCACTTCCATTTCCCAATCCTCCATCCTCTCTTCCATTTCAGTCTGCTGAGTTTCCCGCCTAAACTGCAAATGTTTCCTCTTTTCTTCATTCCCCAAAAGGCACTTCTCTCTGTTAAACTCTCTCTCTCTTCTTTTCTCCTCCCTCCTGACCATTACATCCCTCAAATCCATGACTTGCGCCCCTAGCAACCCCAACCTCCTCTTTCTTCCATAACCTTTCTTCATTTTCACCTTTTGAGCAATACCCATTTCTCCATTTCTCTTCCTAGCCTCAAAAGTGCTCTCTTCTTCATCCACACCACCATTGACGGGAGTAAAGTCGTCAGGATTATCCCCTTCTTCTGCATCCTCATCCTCATCCTCGTCCTCGTCCTCCAAATCCTCGCTATCACCTCCAAACTTTAAATCATCACAATCTTTAAACAGATCACTACCACAAGTATCATTAATCTTCTTGCTTTTCACATCAAGCTCGACATCACCAAAAACCTCCTTATACTTCAAGAAATTTTCCCAGTGGTTCTCACCGTCTTTCCAATTGAACTCATTAGTAGAGGAGATTCTGATCTTTTGCTTAACACCAAGGTATTGATGTCTCATATTCTGGACTTTGATAGATACATCCCGCCAAGACCACTTGAAAGGGAAGGTAATAGGATCCTGAAGATGGTGGAGGGAATTAAGATGGTCAGCAACAGGGCGAAACTTTTTCTCACGAGTTTTGAGCTTTGAAAGAGTGCCCGACATCAGAAGCTCCGAGTACTTGGTCAACAGGGTTTGTTCTTCCAACTCTGACCACTTTTTCCTCTTCATCTTGCTTCCTTGCTTGCTGGATTTTGAAAGAAACAAAACAAAACAGAAGTATAGGGATAGAATGATTGAAAAGCCGAAGCCCCCTATAATGCAATCAACTTAGCGGGTTCAAAGTACTTACCTTCTACAGCACAAAGAAGATTAATTTAAATTTATAGAAATTAGGAGAGAGATTGAATTGCTAGAAGATTTGATCGGAGAATATGCTGAGAAGGTTGTCTCTCAGTCTTTAGGGATTTTGTAATGCCAAGGATTACTTTTGTCTCTTTTGCATTTTCTTAGAAAAATAAAAAGTATAATTAGAATTGTCTAATATAAGATAGTAGATGTGACCTTGACTTTGATATCAACGAAGCCATCCCTGGTTAGAGGGTTCACGTAATACTAGATCTAGTGTTTAGGAACAAATCATCTATAGGAGATAAAAGGAAAACAAAGCAAGATTGGAGTGTAAGTTTGAGAAATGTTGATCGAGATACATAAGCCCTTTTTCTATGCAAACGCAAAATTTCAAGATTTGCCTCTTAGGAACCATACAATGAGGCAACTCCTAATAAGAGGACTTGAAAAATACCAAATCTAGTGTTTAGAAACAGATCATCCACAAAAGATCAAGAAAAACAAAGCAAGATCGGAGTGTAAGTTCCATATATGCTAGCAGAGATATATAAGCCCTTTCTCTTTGCAAATATAAAATCTCAAAGTTTGCCTTTTAGGAACCTTACACTGTCAATCTCTCTCTGTTTTAACGACCTTAAACAGGATCTACGGTCTAAAACTTTCTGATACACAAGATCCTCATAAAGAGACAAGTGTAGAACATACTTATTTTTCTGTATGACCCAAGAATCAAGCTTTCAGGAGAGAGAGAATTTAGAGAGTAGCCATAACATGAAAAACACACAAACTTTTATTGATCATCGTTTTTTAAGTGTCTGAGTACAACGAAAGAGAAGCCTTGGTTTTATAAACTAAGGGAGGGAATAAAGGCAACCACATGGGTCTCAAATATTTATTGATCACCGTTCTTTAGTTAATATCATTCATACAACTTTAAAAAAGTAAATAGTAAAAGTGAGAAACACATGGGTCTCAAATATTCATAAGGGATAAGAAAGAATCTTCAAGGAGTATGTTTAGAGATTGACTTTGGATATAACAAAGGTTCCTTGTCAACAGCTTTAAGTATTTCAAGAATACTTCTGAGTCTTCTGAAATAAGAAAATAAAATTAAAAAATAAATTAATAAAAACAAATTAAAGAAAGCATTTAAAAATGAAGAAAGTGGTGAATTTATGGGAGTCCGGTTATTTGGTTTAATCTCGGCCTACACTCAATTAAACATTCTCGGCCTACACTCAATTGAACATACTTAATCCTAGCAGCTATTGGTTGTAGATTAACAACAAGCTCTGTTCATCCCGATTTTCCCTTAGGTTGTGTTTAATTAAGAGACGCTCTTTAATTAAACCTAGTCACCGAACAACCTAGGATACGATCTCGATTTAATTGGATAGCCGCACTATGAATTAGTAAAACAGACTAATCTAAGCAACAACCACATACCCTCAGGTCATTTAACCTAGGTTATATTATCCCTAATGATTACAAACCATTAGTCGCTACAAATGAATCTCAACATAACAATTACAGATTATATTGAAATTCTCACAATGGGTTCTTATATAAAAATAATCAATGCTTAAACATAGGATAACACAATCAATGCTTAAGAGAAAGAACATCAAACAATGAGGAATGCTTAATCGGGTCGTCGACGTCAATGTCACCTCCAAACTAGCATTGGAATGTTTAGCTCTCCATGGGTCTCCAAAGGTTGAGAGGTTTGCCCCCTTCATTCTCCCGAAACCTCTATTTCAGCTCTTCAAATTGTTCCTAGATGAAAACGTAAGTTTCTGCCTTTAAAACGATGCTTTTATATAAAAATGTACGGTTTCAAGTGAGATGGCACTGTCTCACAACCATGAGACACCTTGCATGGGCGTGACATGGGTTGTCACGTCCATGCAACTAGTGTCACACCCATGACATGGTGTGTCATGGGTGTGACATAACTCTCACGGCCATGACTTATTTATCATGGCCATGAGATGTATCTTAAGGCCATGTCCACATGCTTTTTCAATTCTTTTAACATTTTCTTGTTTTCTCTTTCTCTAATCCCTCTTGTTCTTACTCCATGAAGACAAGTGAGTGTGTATCTTCCAAAAACGACTCAAGTATAGTGGTTTCGACTCACTTTAGCTCTATTGCTTCTGAATTATGCCTAAAATCAAATATGAACTAAAATGAGTATCCTAAGCATTCTCATAACAATAATCACTAAGTGTTATGGAATAAATTCATAATCAATTAAGCACACATCAATTTTCCTCACACTTAGCTTTTGACCGTCCTTAGGCAAAACATCAAAATTAAGATCATAGACCTAAAAATATTTACTCAATTCTCATATTTTCCGAGAATACACAATTATAAACAAAGATGAATGACTTTCAAAAACCATAGCAAGAATTTTAACATTCAAAGCTTTTACTCATGATCAATCAACATTTATCACCTTCAAAAACTGAGCATTCTAATGGTAGACTTGGACAAAATGTGTTTAAATAAGATAGATTCACGGGTGAACTCAAATACTATTCATGATCGTGACATTCTACAACTTTGTAAATCATTTTATTTCTTCACAACTAAGAGTCGCATGCATAATCATGAATTAAAGGACTTTTTAAGCTGTAATGTGGGCAAAGGTAAGGTGAGATGTATTTGGATAGTGTAGTGTAAAAGCCATCAAAGCTAGTGAAATAAGAAAAACACTTAATAGACCATCAAGTGAAAAAACCAACATTCACTCACAATTGTATACATCAACTATCTCACCACAAACTATATCAAGCATATATCATTCACAAAAGTTGATCATAAATAAGACTTTGTAACCATAGGGAGTGACCATTGAAAGCAACATCCACCTCATATCTAACATACTCAAGTAACTCATTCAATACAACTTTAGGAGGAAAGACTAATCATAAGTAACTTTGTAACACATATGCATATCCTTCTTGATACTTTCATTTAAACATCTTTTTCTTTTTCTTTTTCTTTTTCTTTTTCTTTTTCTTTTCCTTTGTTTTTCTCTTTTTCTTTCTTTTCTTTTTGTCATATAAAAATTAAAAGAAACTACATTAATATGGGAATTTCATTGATAAGACATAAAACAACATCATAACAATTATAACCATCTCACACATATGCATACCCCACACTTATACTTTTGTACATCCATAATCATCAACAATCAACAAATGAATGGGTAGGACATCCACAGTCACTCATAGAGGGATCTACATCCTAGACAAAATATCCATAATGATGACTGATATAGACTAGTTCTCCATCAGCTTTAAAATAATATATCGGAGGTCTATGTTTTCCTTCTCTGTGAGAGAACATTGGTTCAATCAATAGGATAGGGCCTGATGTATGTGAGGGTCCAGATTGATCTTCACTGGACCTAGTGTAGATGGATTTCGCGGTTCCATCTCGTAAGGTCTTCATAATAGATGGAGTAGTGGTATGAAAGGAATGCTTATGAGGGGCATGAAACACTTTTTGGTAGTTAGTGATTCATTCAATTGGCATTAACTTTTCAAGTTCCGCTGGTGGTAACTACTTCAGGATTTGGATGATGGTAGTTTGATCATGAGCTCTGTCTGCTACCATGTACAAGGCATCATAAGTAGAGTTTGGGAAGTTGAGATCTATGGCATGATTCTGCAAACGATAGATCATCTAGTAGTGAAGAGTAGTCATAATAGTTGTAGGAGCAAACTAGATCTAAACTTGAAGTCATTCAGACAAAGTAGGATCATCTAGCCTGATATTAAAATTAAGGGTAATTGTAACATCCCGTTACCCATGTTGAGGCTAAAATAGTAGATATGAGAGACTACTGAGAGATTAGAAAATGCATTTCATGTTCATGCATAATATGACATGCACATACAAGTGAATAGTAAAATTTTGCACATGAATATATATGTACATGCATTCATTGACATTCCGGGTATAATTGTTTCTAAATGTGATTTCTATTGAGAATTGTGGTTTTTATGTGTTGAAAATTGATTTGGAGAGTGTAATT
>JANZLC010000007.1:74481-98538 GCA_026413385.1 Erythroxylum gracilipes
CTAAAATTATGCCTCAATTTACTCCTATAATTATGTCAACCATAGCAGCTATACTTAGTCAGACAATTCTGCCATTAATGACTTTAGGTGATGTTTGACCACAATGATCACTATAGAACACTTAATTGACCAGAACTACTCTTTTTGATCTATTGCAATCCTTATTTGGTTTTGTGATTAGGGCACTGTAAACCACCTCATTAATTTATAATGCTTTTGATATGGAGCTACCTCACGGGTTCTATGTTGATTAACTATTATTGTCTAGTCTGTGGGAGTTTATGGTTACGACCATGATATCTGTCGTAGGGATTATGTGGTGTTAGGAAAAATACATCAAATAACCCTTATATTGCATTGAGTTTGCCTACTTAGTTTGGCGAGACCTTTTATCAAACACCTTGAGTGCAATCTGTATTAATGACTTCTGGACTTAGAAAATTGATAGAATTTATTTTTGTGAAATTGTCAATTACTATGCTTTGGTAAAGAAAGAAGTTAGATTCAATAAAGAGAGAGTCGTTATTATTCATTATCTATCAAGAATTTGTTACAAAGGATCTGTAACGATTACTCCAGTTATTGAACTAGCCCATAGAAAACACAACTCTTGTAATGTTTGTTCCCTTAATAGCTCAAGTGACTTCATTTCCTTTCGCTTCATTAATTCTTTGCCCCCAACGCTATTGTTTATATTACCACTAATCATTCAACTTGACTTCTAAATGTTGTCGTTCTCCATTTCCTTAGTTATACTTCATTGTTCCGTATAAAAACACTTAACATAAATGAAAACATAAGCCCATATGATGTCACTAAACTAACCTCATTTTAGTCTTTAGCTTTTTGTGTTTTAAGTCTTTACCTATTCAAAACACCATCTGTTCATGCTTTAAGTCTTCGATTTAGACTCCAGAGTTTGCTTTGACCCTTTATATTTGACTCTAGTGCATATTTAGTATGATAAAAACAAATTCAATATTTGCTCCCTTTTAATTTGAGAATTTTTTGGCCGCTTTGACTCTTTTGTCCTGAGATGGTTAACAAACAAAAATGTTTGATTGTGACTAATATCATTCTTGTGATTTCTAAGATCATAGAATATAAGTTGATTGGTCTTAATTATTTAGATTGGTGAGACAATTTAGATTTACTTAAAGCATTTCTAAAGACTTGAAAATATATTGTAACAGATTTTATCCTTAAGTTGGGATATTATTGGTCAAGATTATGATAGGATTGGCTAAGATTTTGATAAGATACTCCATGATTTATAGGTATCTACTAGATTTGGATACTAGGTTTTTGTATATATATAAAGCTAGTAGTGTTGTAATACATACACATAAGGAAATACACTTTCTGCTTAATTTTTGACATGGTATCAGAGCCTTAGGTTCGATAACCTGACCATATTCTGGCCTTCATCACCATATTTTTCCGGCCTTCTTTGCTGACAACTTTTTCCTTCCACACGTTCTCTTCTTCTTCTTTTGTCTCGCACACAATTTGGCCTTAATTGCCCAGAATCTTGTCAAGCAAGATGTCAGAAATTGAGGAGTCTACGATTAGGAGTGGGGAGACTGCCAAAACCTAATCGGAAGAACCCAACAACCTGGAGAATTGTAGAGCATTCCAACTACTTATAGATTAGATGGAAAAACTAATCTCAAATGGTCTCAACTCACCCAAACTGTGTTGAAAGGAAAGGGGAAGATTAGTCATCTTATGGGTGTAGGGCCTAAACTAGGGGATCCGCAACTTGAAGCATGGGATGAAGAAGACGCTATGATTACGGCATGGTTGTGGGGCTCTATGGTCCCATAAATCAATGAGACATGTATGTTTTTGGCCACTGCCAAGGACACATGGGATGCAATCCAACAAACTTATTCTAGGGCTGGAAATGCGAAAAGTGTATGAAGTAAAGGTGAAAACTGTTGTTGCAAAACAAGGAAACAAAACAATCACGGAATACGCAAATCAATTAAAATCCTTGTGGTAGGAATTGGATCACTACTGGGTGATAAAAACGAAGTTTCCCGAAGATGCAGCAGTTCTAAAAACCTTCATTGAACAGGATAGAGTTTATGATTTTCTGGTTGGACCGAATCCAAAATTTGATCAAGTAAGGGTACAAATTCTTGGGAAGCCGGAGGTTCGATGTTTTAATGAGGTAGTGACTTTAATCTGAAGTGAAGAAAGTAGAAGAGGGCTGATGCTTGAACTGCAAATCATTGACAGTTCAGCTATGGTAGCTAGTAATAGCAAATCAACCACAAATACGGAGAGAGGAGCAGTTTTTGAAGGAAGGGAGAATAATCAGTCGAAGCCTCAAAACCGTGATGAATTATGGTGTACTTATTGTAAGAAACATTGACATACATGTGAGAAATGCTAGAAACTTCATGGAAAGCCTCCAAGCCGTGAGTGGGGTCAGAAGGGAGATCAACCACGAAACAATGGACAAGTGCACATTGCTGCTGCATCACAAGACGAATCAATATCACAAAAGCCGAGTAACCTTAACAAAGAAGAAATAGAGAGGGTGAGATCACTTATTAGCAGCCTTGGGAAAATTGAAAAGCCTTAAGGTACTTTTTCTTTGGCATATTCAGGTGAGTTTTCTCTTTCTCCTAGATTAAATGCCTCAGGTACAACCTTCACTAACTCTTGGGTCATGGACTCAGGAGCAACCGACCATATGACCCACTCATCCAATATCTTTTTAACCTACTCCCAATGTCCAAGCAGTAAGAAAATAGCCACAGTTGATGGATCCTTAAGCATTGTAGCCGGTATAGGTGATATCAAAATAACCCCATCAGTAATTCTACGAAATGTCCTTTATGTCCCTAAATTGTCCACAAACCTTGTTTCTGTACAAGAACTCACCTAAAATTTATCTTTTAATGTAATTTTTTACAGTAACTATAGTGTATTTTAGGACTAGGATTCGAGGAGGATGATTGGACGTGCTAGGGAACGGGATGGCCTTTACTATCTAGAAGCACCAAGCCAACTGCACATGACCAAGAGTAGGTTACCACATTCCTTCATTTAAGAACTTGTTTCTTTCAATAAAGAGAATTTTGCTTAATCATTGTCGACTTGGGCATCCATCATTTAGGATTGTTAAGATTATGTTTCCCTTTTTGTTTAAAGATTTAGATGTTGAAAACTTTCATTGTGAGGTGTGCGAACTTGTTAAACACAAACGTGTACCTTTTTCAAGTAGTAATAAAAGAGAAGTTTTGTTCCT
Organism: Erythroxylum gracilipes; assembly: GCA_026413385.1. Taxonomy (NCBI): domain Eukaryota; kingdom Viridiplantae; phylum Streptophyta; class Magnoliopsida; order Malpighiales; family Erythroxylaceae; genus Erythroxylum; species Erythroxylum gracilipes. The sequence continues at coordinate 77,744 of JANZLC010000007.1, forward strand.
TTCTATCTCATTCTCAGTAATATTTGGGGTCCATCTACCGTCTGTAATGTTTCTGGGGCAAAATGGTTTGTTTCTTTTATTGATTATTGTACACGTGTTACGTGGATTTTTTTGCTCAAACATAAGTCTAATGTTAGTACCGTACTCCCAAATGTCTATCCCATGATCAAGAATCAATTTGGGGTCAATATCAAAAGATTTAGGTTAGATAATGTCAGGGACTACTTCAATCAAACTCTTACCTCATTCTTCCAAAAAGAGGGAATAATCCATGAGTCTTCTTATGTAAGAACTCCGCAACGAAACGGGGTAGCAGAAGGGAAAGATGGGCTCCTCCTTGAGAAAACCTGAGCCTTGTTAATTCAAAACCATGTGTCTAAAGTTTTTTGGGGAGAAGCCATCCTTACCGCCACTCATCTCATAAATCGTTTGCCCTCTCGAACCTTAGGTTTTAAGAGTTCTATGGACATTCTTTCAACTTTTTATCCAAACCTAAACAATACAAATAACCTTGTCCCTAAAGTTTTTGGGTGCACATCCTTTGTCCATGTCCACAGTCAAAATAGGGGGAAATTAGATCCAAGTGCTCTAAACTGTGTCTTTGTGGGTTATTCGTCAACTCAGAAATGGCACAAGTGTTAACATCCTCCATCAAAGAAATTCTGTGTCTTGGTGGATGTCACATTTAATGAACAACAACCTTTTTTCACCAATCCTATCTTCAGGGGGAGGATTTTACTAGAGAAGATAAGGAAGATTTTTTGCTTGATTTGTCATTGTCTAAAACTCCATCTGATCCTCCTACATCTGCTTCTACACCTCCTTGTTCATCTTATTCTTCCGCACCTCTTTGTTCATCCAAAACATCCAATGAACCACAAGAAAAACTTGATGTAAGATTGGCAAAGGTAAAGTATACACAAGAAGGAATACGGCTATCCTGAAACTTATGCAAGTCTAGAAGTCCAACTCCGATCCTTTGAATGAGGTAGCAATTTCTAACTCTCCATTACAAGATGAATTTCATGAGAATAACAATGACCAGGACCTTCTGATTGCCATCAGGAAAGGAACCGGAGTGTACAAAATGACCATTGTAACCTCTTGCACATTTTTTTTTGTTTAAAAATTTTTCATCTACTCATAGAGCTTTCCTTGTAAGCCCTATCTAAGGCTTTGTCTAAAGAAAAATGGAAACAAGCTATGAATGTAGAGATGGAGGTGTTAAAGAAGAACAAAACTTGGGAGTTGTTTAAGTTACGGGCAGGAAAGAAACCGGTGGGTTGTAAGTGGGTGTATATGGTGAAGTATAGAGCAAATGGGTTGATTGAGAGATACAAGGCACGGTTGGTGGTCAAGGGGTATACTCAAACTTATGGAATTGATTATCTAGAGACCTTTGCTCCTGTTCCAAAGATGAACACAGTTAGAGTGTTGTTGTCACTTGCAGCTAATTTTGGTTGGGATTTGCAACAGTTCGATGTCAAGAATGTGTTCTTACATGAGATCTAGAGGAGATATATATGGAGGTTCCTCCTGGTTATAAGAATAACTTGGCTACTCATACTGTATGTAAATTGAAAAAAGGCATTGTATGGCCTCAAGCAATCACCACGGGCATGGTTTGGTAGATTTGCAAGAGTTATGTTGGCCATGGGATACAAACAAAGCCATAGAGACCACACACTATTCATTAAACACTCTCCCTCAGGGAGAGTTACAACTCCTTTGGTGTATGTCAATGACATAATAGTAACAAGAGATGATGTTAAGGAAAAAGAGTTTTTGAGTCAATGTTTGGCTAAGGAATTTGAGATGAAGGCATTGGGAAGGTTGAAGTATTTTCTCAGAATTGAAGTTGCTCACTCTAGGACGGGATTTTTTGTCTTTCAACAGAAGCATGTTACAGATCTTCTCAATGAAACAGGCAATACAACATGCAAACCAGCAAGTACTCCTATGGATTTGAATCTTAAGCTTGAAAAGGCAGAGGAGGATGCAGTAATAGATAGAGAAATGTATCAACGCTTGGTAGGGAAACTCATTTACTTATCTCACATGCGATCAGATATAGCATATGCTGTAAGTGTGATTAGTCAGTTCATGCATAACTCAAAGAAAGTTCATCTGCAAGTAGCTCACAGAGTACTATATTATCTCAAAGGAACACCGGGGAAAGGTATTTTGTTTAAAAGGAACGGGGGATTGGTACTTGAAGCATATATTGATGCTAATTATGCTGGTTCAATTGTCGATAAAAGATCGACTTCAGGATATTGCACCTTCCTTGGGGGAAACCTGGTGACATGGAGAAGTAAAAAACAAGAAGTGGTAGCTCGGTCAACTGCAGAAGCTGAATTCTGGGCAATGGCTCGAGGTGTATGTGAACTACTTTGGTTGAAGATCATCTTTGAAGACTTGAAAATTAAATGGACAGTCCTATGAGACTCTATTGTGACAACAAGTTTGCGATAAGTATAGCTCACAATCCGGTACAGCATGACCTAACCAAGCACTTTGAAATCGGAAGGCACTTTATCAAGGAGAAGCTGGAGAGCGGACTGATTTGTACTCCTTATGTGTCTACAAATGGTCAACTTGCTGACATTCTTACCAAAGGGTGCAGCCCAGTTTTCCAAACTATTGTATCCAAGTTGGGAATGGAGAATGCACCAACTTAAGGGGGAGTGTGGAAAAACCGTATAGTTAGGAGACTATTTTAGGAAAATATATTGTAACAGATTATATCCTTAAGTTAGGATATTATTGGTCAAGATTATGATAGGATTGACTAGGATTCTGACAAGATACTCTATGATTTATGGGTATCTAACAGATTATATCCTTAAGTTAGGATATTATTGGTCAAGATTATGATAGGATTGACTAAGATTCTGACAAGATACTCTATGATTTATGGGTATCTACCAGATTTGGATACTAGGTTTTTGTATATATATATGGCTAGTAGTGTTGTAACAGATACATATAATGAAATACACTTTCTACTTAATTTCTGAAAAAGATCAATCTCTTTACGCATATTTATGAATTTTAGAAAGCCCTATAAAGAATTGAATGTTTTGTCATTCTGTTTTTTACTTCTTCAAGCCATCAAGTTGCCTTTATCAGACGACAAATATCTAGAAGTGGACTTTCTATCTAGTCTACTACCAACAAAATCAGAGTCTGTATATCCCACAATATAAGATGGGTTGGGAGAGTTGGAGACAGTAATATTAGATGTAGACATATTGGGCAAAAGAAAAAAATCCGAAGAAAAAAATTCCAAGAAAAATGCAGCAATGAAGGCTGCTCAAAGAGGAATTCCCAAGAAAAAAAACCCTAAGGTTTCGATACCATGACAAGAAATAGAAGAGAAAATGATTTGTCTTCTTATAATTGATTTGGAATTACTTGTTTATTTACATCTTAGTGTAGGAAAAAGAATAAGAAACAGTCTCTTAGAAAATGAATCAATCTCTTAGGATTCTAGATATTCCTAAGAAAAGGGAAATAGTTTCCTAGGATTCCACTCTCCTAAGAAAGGAAATAGTCTCCTAGGATCCCACAATATTAGGATATCAAGAACTTCACTTTCCTAAAATGGTATGTAGCTAATATAAAACTTAACATTGCTCTCTACGCATTTTATTCGACTCACATTTTTTCCATAGTCACAGTTAATTCATTTAGTTAACTCTATCTTTATAAAACTGCATTACTATATTGCATCATTTCTATATTAGGGTGGGAGCTGCCCTTCACAACCTTGGACAATTCTATCATATGCAGCGGAAATTGGAAGAATCTCGAAGATGTTATGAGGTGATATATCATTTTGTACGTTTCCTTTTGCTTTAATTTGACTACTTCATTGAAACATGTATCTTTTGTTGAAGTCATTCTCTTGAGGCATAAAATTTGTTTTCAAAACTTGATTCAAGTCAATCTTTGAATGGAGTCAGGGGATGTGATTCCTTCATGTTTTGAGTTACCAAATTGGAAAGGTTGACATACAAGTCATCTGTTGGGAGGTTTTTGTACTTTTCTAGTTTTTGGGTTCCAATTGGACCCAAAACTTTATAATCGCATCAATAAGAATATAACCTGTAAATAAGGTCATTAATTTTGTTAGTATAAAATGTAAGATTGTTTTGTCATCTTAAAATACATTAAGAGCCTATGCTGTGGAAGTGCATTTTGCAATTTCTATAGTTGTTGGACACAATTATTGTTACTATTTTTCTTTTTCTTTTTTTTTTGAGACCATAGTATCTCGAGTTTTTTTTAAGTATCGATATCTGCAAAGTGTCGTGCATTCTTCTTCTTTTATAGCTCTAATCAAGTGAAAATTAAAGAAAGAAGAAATTATATATATTTGGAATGCATCTATATGTATTTGCGTTAGCCAAAAGATTATGAAATGGAATCATAGTGTGGAAAGAGAGGACTTTTTCATCTGGTTGAAGTACACGAGATATAGGGTGGAAGTTTGGTTCAAGATTTTTGTCATGGATGATGTGACATTTTGCCTCCTTGTTGCTATTGGTCATTTAAAGATGCTAATAAAAATATGCAACGAGTGTTGGAAGATGGTTGAAGAAGAATGCATAGTAATATATCACTTCATTATTAACAATTTGAAGTGAAAATGGCTGAAAAAATGTAAGAAATGGATCATTGATTAGTTAGAATTAATGAGCAATAGAAGATGAATGAAGTTTTCTCATAACAATCTATTAAAGATTCTTGATAGAATGCTGGTCTCGATGTTTCGTTCATATGATGCTTAATTCACTGGCCTTGCTATCAATTAAAACCTTTAAATTGACCAAAAGGATAGCCAGTGGCTATTCTTGATTCTGATTTATCATGAATCAGGATCCTCGTTAATGTTATAAAACAGCTGCAACATGATACTTCATAGGCTTTTGTCTATCTATGACTTTTCAAAATGTATTGTTAGTCTCTGAGGAGCATATTTAAGGCTTTTCTCCTACTTATGGGCAAAACTTTAAGATTGTAGAAAAGTTGGGAATAATATATTCTTTAAATTCAAGGCATAATAATAATAGGGCAATATATGTTATACTAATATTTGACAATATGTATATCCAGTATATGTTTACAAGATACACCTGCATAAAGAATATTTATGATTGCATTCATGAATAATTAAATAGGAAGACACAATATTTATGATCTTCATTAAGAGTTTAATAGATTCTATAGCTTTCAAGCAGCTTCAATCAATTACTTCTTTCTCAACTTGACTTTGTTTATTCACATTCTTTCTAATTAGTTTTTAACTAATATATTATTTTTTGTCCTTTTTCTTTGAATTTTTTGGGCAGCGTGCTTTAAAGGTACAACCATGTATGACCTTAACTAAAAGCAGTCAATTTCTTAGTGCTAATATGATCTTGTAATCGAGTAGATTAAGGGGCGTGTACTAGGATATTTGCATCCAGATTATGCTGAGACCATGTATCGACTTGGAACGGTAAACTCTTTCTTTTATGTTTTCAAACCGCAGTATGCCATTTTTTAATCCTTGTCTCACTATCATATACATGGTACCTTTCCCTATGTAAGGGAGCAAAGGTAGCTATTCTTATTTATCTCATTGAAAAGCCTTGGGAAATGCTTCGTGTGATAGTTATATATGCTGATGTTTGTGCATACTCACTCTCTATATAAATAAAACATTATGATTCATCTATTTAGGTGATTTTTGGATTTTTAGTGTATTTTATTTGGTAGACGAAATATAACAAATGATTTCAATTTCAGCTTTCTTAAACCGAATTTCTTTCTAGTTTGCTTTAACCAACTAAAATTGAATTTGGATTTGGATTTTTGATTTTTATTACAGTCCATAAAGGTGTGCCTTTTTGTTCATTATGCCTTGATATTGAAACTTGTGTGACCTATCATTTCATTTCCCCAATTTTCAAGTCATGATCTTGATTTGTTGGATAGCATTGAAATCTCATTGGATAAAATTTGTAGTTTGAACTTTGCTTAACCATTTCCTTTTAGCCATGTTGGCTTCCGATCTTGTTGAGCCAAAGCTTTGGATTTGATTACAAATTTAATACTTGGAAATTGGATATCTCCCTTAATTGTGATGCTTTATTTATCTGGAATTTCTTATACTTTATTTTTCTTATTTTCTTATGGCTAATTTAGAAATCTAACACCATATTTTTCACTCTTTTGGGAGATTTTCATGAACTACTATAAAGATGTCGGCTAGTGATGTTTCCACATTTCCCTTTGAATTCTCCTCCCAAACCTTAATTTCTATCTTCTTTCTCCTTTTGGGTGCCTTCTTTTCTTTTTCTTTTATGTCTTTTATTATTCATCTTTTTGCTTTGTATATTGTGTAGCGTTACCTTTTTGGTATCAGAATGGTACAACATTGAGTTGTTTCATATCTTCTGTGAAAGGTGTATCCTTTTACCATTTGAAGCTGTTTTACATGACACAAATTGTTCATAAGGTAATGCTAGTAAACTTTCAAAGTTGGCTTAACCTTTGAGTTCACGGCTTGTTAAAATTATACTGCTAGTGTGCAGTCATGGGGCACCCTCATTTTGAGCTCTTTTGGTAAAAGTTCCTCAATTTCACTTTCCTTAGATATGCGGAGGCCATTGCCTTGGTCTTGTCTTTGTCTTCATTGTACAGAGAAGAATTTTTGGTTATAGGAATTTGAGAAATTTGGAAAATTGTTTATTTGGAATGGAAATAAAATCATGACTACTAAATAATGCTGGATTTTAGTTTTATGTATTCCTAGAAGAGAGCCTGGTTGAAGTGTATCTTGGTTATTTGTTTGGTGCTTGAGAAAAGTACCGCGTCAATTGACGATTAATAGTGAAGTTCACCTCTTTTCCCGTGTTGGTATTTCTTCCTTTCTTTGAAGAACCTATCTTGGTAGAGAAAAGAGAACAAAGCTACTCAAAAAACTACTGCTATTATGAACTAAATTAAGTTGAATATTGCTTGCTTCTTATTGCATAATACCTACCTATATATAGGCAAAAGAAAGACAATGTTTGAACTCAAAAGGAAAACAATTTCCTACCTAAATAAGGACTCCTAATTAGGTAGTAATACTAACAAATCAAAACAGAATATTATGTAAGATAGTTCCTACCTAAATAGGACTCTAATTAGGTAGTCATACTAACAAACTTAAACTCCTAATTAGGTAGTAATACTAACAAACTTAAAACAGATTGTTATGTAAAATTAGTTATTTCCTAAGCAAGCAATTAAATAAAAAACATCCTAATTAAGAATTTTTCGGTTACCACTTTTTATTGCTCCTAAAATGGTAACTTCTTCCAACAAAGCATCCACATCATTTCTTCCCTCTTCGACATCATGCTTGCCCTCAAGCTCGAACTCAGGATATGCCAGCGATGGTATGCAAAGAAATTTTTGGGTCATTAACCTCCTCCTTGGTCTCTTATTTTGTTTCTACCACCTCAATTCAACAAAGTTTCTTACAATTATGCTCTGCTGAATAAGGTTCATCACAATTGTAGCATAACACTTTCTCACGTCTTTCTGCCATCTCAGCCCGGGTTAGCCTTCTCATCATAGGAGTAGACAGGCTCCATACACTATATACTCTTACTTTGTTGTTGTTGCTCCCTTATTGACTAATTTTTTTGCTATAGTAATTGGGTCGTAAGTTGGATGGAAGGAACTCTTAAGTTGAAGAAGGTTTCCTACCCCCAACCCCTTGCGATAGCTGCCACTTTCTTTCAAATGCCCCTGCTGCATTCATAGCGGCTCCCAAATTAATTGGATAGTGCATCTCCACATTAATCCTCAATTCTTCAATCAATCCTGCTGTAAATAAATTTACTTGTAAGTCCCTTGCAAGCCCGTTGGTGCGAGCAAACAAAAATTGAAATTGGCGTTGATACTCCTCTACTTTGCCTGTCTGTTTCAAGTTTGCTAATTCACCTACAAGATGTGGGCCGAACCGCATGTTACAATGTCCCTTGAATGTTTGCCGACTCATCTCTGGCTCTTCTAGCGCCAATTGATAATAACATAATTGTGCCTCGTCAATCAAGTGGAATGCCGCCAATCTTATGTTCTCCTCCTCTGTCATTCGTTGGTTTAGAAAGAATTGTTCACACCTGTGAATCCAGACCAATGGGTCTCCGAAACCATTGAAGGTTGGGAACTCCCATCTTGGTGTATTTAGGCATCATACTAGACCTCGCATTACCTTCTGATTTATCACCTTCTCGAGAAGACGGGGGGCCTGTGACTGCTTCCTAACATCTCACGGCCTCTTTCTTGTGTGATCATACTGAGTGCATGATTGATTTCTACAAATTGTGCTCCCATCCTTCATTGTCCCTCTTCCAGTGCCCATAAATGTTGATCCATTGTTGCCTTGTCCATGATGACCTACTCTGATACCAAATTGTTATGTGTTTGAGAAAAGGACCTTGTCACTGGACGATTATCAGTGAAGTCTCCCTCTTTTCCCTTATTGGTATTTCTTTCTTTCTTTGAAGAACCTATCTTGGTAGAGAAAAGGGAACAAAGCTACTAGAAAAACTACTGCTATTATGAACTAAATTAACATAAATATTGCTTGCTTCTTACTGCATAATACTACCTATATATAGGCAAATGAAAGACAATGTTTGAACTCAAAAGGAAAAAAAATTTCTACCTAAATAAGGACTCCTAATTAGGTAGTAATGCTAGCAAATCAAAACAGAATATTATGTAAGATAATTCCTACCTAAATTAGGACTCTAATTGGGTACCAATACTAACAAACTTAAACACCTAATTAGGTAATAATACTAACAAACTTAAAACAGAATATTATGTAAAGTTAGTTATTTCCTAAGCAAGCAATTAAATAAAAAACTTCTCAATTAAGAATCTTCAGCTGCCACTTTTTATTGCTCCTACAATGGTAACTTCTTCCAACAAAAGCATCCACATCATGATTGTATATGCTAGATGTGTCTACTTGAAAAGGTCCTAAAGTTTTTTCTTTGATATATGTTCTGATTTATGCCTGATGTGCCTATTTAAAGGAGAGTCCTAAATTTTTCTTCTTTGATACATCTTTTGATTGACTGTTTCTTGTTTTTATTTAATGTAATTTTTTGTCACTTTGTTATGAGGTTAATTATTGGGTAAGTATGGTTTCTTGTTGTTTGTTTAATATAATTGTTTATCACTTTGTGATTGGGTTAATTATTGAGTAAATATGAGTGCAGGTGTTGTATCTTCAAGGAAAAGAAAAAGATGCTAAAGTTCTTATTGAGGACTCTATTAATATACTAGAGGTAGATTACATATATTTTGCGTAATACTAGTGTTAATCTTTTGTTATTTCTGTTGTTGTATATTTATTTGTTTTCTCTTATTATCCTTTTGATTATATAGGAAGGTGGGTTAGGAGAGTCCATCACATGCCTAAGAAGATTACAACACTTGGCACAGGTTGTAAATTGTATTAGATTTGCACAATAATGTTATATTCTTAATGTGTAATTATGCATAGAGAAAATAAAAGTATATTAGGTCTTACTATTTTGTTATACATGCTTGTTTGGGTTCCATCTTTCTTTTTGTTTTTGATTTATATATTTAAAACTCTAAAGAGTGCATATTTAGTTATATATTTCTTAACTTCATGCTATCATTTACTTTTATTGTCTTCTCTTTAGATGTATTTGAAGTCCAATCATCCAACTGAAGCTGAGCGTGTGGATAGAAAGATCCTTCATCTTTTAGAATTATCAAAGGTTTAATTTAGTTTCTCTATTTCTTTGATTGTGTGAATGTTACTATAAGTGCATTGTTAACATTGTATAAGATGAGTACAAAATTATCTTTAGATAAGTATTTGAGTTTCTCGGTTCGTTTTAATAGAAAAAATTACTCAACTTGGGTTTTCCATTTCAAGGTATTTGTCAAAGAGAAGGATTTATTGATATTCTAGAGATAATTAGTTGATTCTCTAGAGATAATTAGTTGATATTGTCATAAATTGAGCAGAAAATGTATTACCTTACACGTATTTGTTACAACAACTATTAGCTATATATATATATATATATATATATACAAAAACATAGTACCCAAATCTCGTAGTTTAAGAGAGTGGTTAGGCAACTGAACTATCTTACAATAACTCGTTAATATTGTATATTCTATCAGTATTATAAGTCAATCCATGTCTTTCAAACCGTCCATCATTAAGCTGCTTTAGAACATATCCTATATTACTTAAAAAGGAGTTTTTGGTCGAGAGATATTGTATGAAAATCATGGACATATTCATATTGAGTGTTTCTCAGATGTAGATTGGGTAAGTTCCAGGATTAATTAGAAATCCACTATTTTTTGTTGTGTCTTTATTGGAGGAAACTTGGTTTTATGGAAAAGCAAAAAGCAAAATGTTGTGTCTAGGTCAGTACAAAATTTGAACGTAGAGTTATGACACAATCGATATATGTGATAATGTAGATATATAAGCTCTTAATAGAGGTTGGTGTTAAATCCTCAATATTAGCAAAGTTATGGTGTGATAATCAAGCTACTCTGCATATTGCTTCTAGTCATGTGTTTCATGAACGATCTAAGCTTATGAGATTGGTTGTCATTTTGTTCATGAAAAAGTGCAGCAAAACTTGATCTTTATAGGATATGTGAAAACTAGAGAATAACTTGGAAGTATTGTCACATAGATTCTAAATGGAGTTTGGCTATATTTGTAACAAGCTAAGTATGACTAATATCTATGCTCCAGCTTGCGAGAGAGTGTTATAGATTGTATAACTTGATTATAGAGATTGTTATAGATTGTTTTCTTGATTATAAGGATCCCATTTACTTGCCTAATCAGGAGTTGAACAATTTGTATATATTTGTACTTTTACCTGTGTACAAAATTATCAGTTGAGACAATATTTCCTCTCTTTGTTTCATATTAGTAGTAACATATTTTATTATCACACTTGATCCAACAAATTTGATCATCGATTGTGAATATTATTTTCAGCTCCTCTTTTTTCACATATGCTGTCTCTTTCATTCCTTTTGATGCATAGCTCTGTGTTATGATAGGGCTGGAAGTCTTTAGAGACTGTAGCTGCAGCTGAAAGGTTGGCCTTGACCCTTCAAGCAACTAGGAATATAAAGGAAGCAAGTGAACTTCTTGAAAGGTGAATCATACTGGATAAATCTCTAATCAAAACATGTCATCCTCAAAATGTGATGAAATTACATTTTCATAACATTAGAAAATATATCATCTATTATTAGTCTTCACCCAATGCCCTAAACTTTTGAATTTGATGATTTTTTGACATGTTTTTAGAGCATATGTGACTAAGAGGTCTCAAATTTTATGCTTCCCTGGTTCTTGGTGGATTTGTGATTTATTGAAATTTGCCACATTTCATGTTAGAATAAGATATGATCAATTTGTTAGCATCACCAATAATTTAAAATGTTAAGTTGAATGGTCTCTTTATCCTTAAGTGCAGGTGTTTGGACGTTCGGAAAGCATTGCTTCCCGAAGACCACATTCAGGTTTGTATTTGGAGAATTTTTATTGTAAAAATGGAGGGAGGGAAGTAGGGAGAAATAAGTTAAATTGTGGTTTCATCTTGTTTACTGGAGTGTCATTAATAGGTTTAAGTTTAAAATTGTCTAGCTTATGTTCGTATTCCATCTGATCTCTTTTCTTTGGCAGATTGGTGCCAACATGCTTCAACTTGCTAGGGTGGCAATGCTGATATCAAATACGCTAAGAAAGGTCAATGCCTCTGAAGCAATGGCTGAGCTTGATAAGGCAAGAGAACTTCTGTGCATTTCTGCAAGGTTTGTTTTCTTTTTTCTTTTTTGCAAAGTTTATGCTAATGCACGTGCAAAATAAATTTTTTAATCTAGTCTTGTATTAACAAAAAATGCTTAGCTATTGTATGTACGATTTAATCCAATTAAAGTGGCTACCAGAGCCATCTCTTTCTGGTGTTGTTGCCATATTACTACTCTAGACATCATTAAGATAAAAGAAAAAGAAATAACAAAGGAATAGCCTTTAGACCAATAAGTAATCGAGAGATTGGTTTTTGCTGAAACAATTGGACCGATATGGTAAATGAAAGTGGATAGAGACCAACCCTACAAGTAGCACTTTGTTTGATGATCCAACTGTATCGAATCACAGTCCAATAGTAGTGGAGCTGCAAACAGGCGATAGGAGGAGGAAGACCCCATTTAGGATCTTCAATCACTTGATGGACAATCCTGACTTTAGAAATGTACTCATCGAGAAGATGCAGGGAGCCATACTTGGATCAAAAGGATATCAGATCACCATGGGACTCAAAGCCTTGTAGAATCGATTGAAATTGCTCAGCAGGAAAACAGTCCAACCAGACTTGAAAGCTCTAACTGAAGCTCTAGAAGAGCTAAAGCAACGTCAGAAGAGAATATTGGTTAGACTAGAAGATTTGCAACTAAGAACATAGGAAGTTGCATTGGTGGGAAAATATAATCTACTGCTGAATAGTACCAATACTCTATTAAGGTAGAAATCTTAGATGCTCTGGATGAATGAGGGTGAGAGATGTACTAAGTATTTTATGAGCTCAATTTCAGCTAGGAGGAATAATAATTCTATCTGATTGCTAGAAGATGACACTGGGCGGATCCATGAGGACATTGAAAGTAAGAAGAGGGTTGCCTTAGAGTACTTTACTCGGCAGTTTGGGACTGTAATGCCAGTAAGAAATATACCCGCAAAGATTCTAGCAGGGCTTAAATGGATGAGTTTTATAAGAGAGGAACATCCTTAAGGAATGGAGCAAAACGTTTATCAGCCTTATTCCCAAACAGAGTAATGCAAGGAAGATGGAACAATTTAGGCCTATAGCTTGCTATAATTTTCTTTATAAAACCATCACGAAGATCTTAGCTAATAGTCTGAGAGTGAGTCTGGGGAAGATAATTACCCAAAACAGAATGCTTTTATCAAGGGGAGATCAGTGGGAACAAAGATCCTACTATGCCAGGAACTGTTAGAGGGCTATCACTCTAAGAGGAGAATGAGGAATTGCACCATAAAGATGGACCTTGCAAAGGCCTATGACTCAATCAACTAGACCTTTCGTTTTACTATATTGAAGGTAGTCGGTTATCCTCCTCTATTTAGAAAATGGGTTGAGGAATGTGTAACTGCTGCTTCTATGGCAATCTTGGTGGATGGGGAACCTACAAACCTGATCAATGCAAGGAGGGGTTTGAGGCAAGGGGACCATTATCCCTTTACCTGTTTGTCCTATGCATGGAGGTTTTGTCAACTCTTCTTGTAAATACCATACGGTGGCATCCAGAGATCCAGTTCCATAACAGATGTAATGGTTTGAAGCTCACACACCTAGCTTTTGCAGATGACCTCTTATTGTTTTGCAAGGTTGAGAAAAACTCGATTAATATAATCATGCAAGTAATGAAGGAATTTTAGGTTTAAAATGCAACCCTTTGAAGAGTTGTTTCTATTTATCTTGCAACTCAAGTAGAGAGGTAGCATCTACAGCTATCGAGATGGGATTAACACAAGGGCAACTACCTTTCCAATACGTGGGGGGTACCAATTTCTCAAAGAAGAATCAATGATGGGGATTGTAAACCTCTGTTGGACTTAATTCATGGCAGAATCAATCAATGGAGCAATCGATTCCTTAGCTATGGAGGCAGGCTACAGCTAATTCAGACAATACTGAGCAATCTTACCACTTATTGGATCAACCATTTATCCATTCCTAAAAGTATCCTTAAGGGAATCGACAGGAGGCTTAGGGATTTCTTATTGAACAACTCAAACTAAGGCAGAAGCAAAGCGAAGATCAGTTGGGACAAAATTTGCAGTCCATTATGCAAGGATGAATCATAGGTTGAGTAGGGATCGGAATTTGTGGTGGTTATGTTACAAAAAAGGAGGATTTATGAGTGAAATGGATGCACAATGTATTCATTAAGCACAAGAGTATCTGGATCCTACAGTCAAGGTAGGATATGTCAAGCACTCTCAAAGAAATTCTAGAAACTAGGCAATGGATGCAGAGTCAGGTATTCCATAGGATTGGGAATGGAGAAAGCACGTCTTTTGGTATGATAATTGGCACTGTAAAGGTCCTCTATATAAGGTGGAGGAGGTACAGGGCTTGAAATCAGTAGATATGGCCCTTCCACAATAGTAGGAGTGCCAGTTTCATCATGGAAAAGTTGCCTCAATGTCAGGAAGGAGAGCAAGATGAAATTCAGTGGCTAGCAGATAACTCAAGGAAGTTCAACACAAAAGTCTGTAAAACACTGTTACAGGCTACATAGAGCAGAAGGCAGGAGTGGGCAACCTTAGTATGGATAGTGATCTTAATCCATTTAATTCATTCATCTTATGGATGGTAATCAATGGAGGGTTGCTTAAATGGGATAAGATCAGGTTCTCCATTAGCAATTTGAACTGAGTTATGTAATGTGGAACTGGAAAGTTTGGAACACCCTCATGATTAGATGCAGGTATACCAGACAAGTCTAGGATCGGTTGTAGAATATACACAACATGAGTGAAACTATTGCTTGGCTGGGGAAAATTAGAGTGCATAATGCGGCTGATCTCAAAGCTATCAGGTTAAGTTAGGCAGCCTTGGTGTACTACATATGGGAAGAGCGCAATTGCAAAGTATTCAAACAAGAAAGTAGAAGCAGTGAGATGGTTTTCCAGGCCATGTTCTTACATTGCAGATTGGCCATGTTAGCCAAAGGAATAGCTACAAATCTGATAAGTAACATGAAGAGCAGATGGGGATTGAAGTAATACTGGACTAAGTGGTCTCGCAAGTTCCCTCGATCTCAAGATGTAGAAGATTACTAGGAACCATAAATCTCTATAATCTAGATTCTATGGATTATATTAGTTTTATCCTCTAGATTGTATATATTTTCTTATAATGAAATATATTAATTTTAAAAAAAAACTTCCGACTTATTTGAATAATTAACTGCTTTATTACATATGGATGGCTACTGAAGATGAAAAACAAATATGCATTTGGATGGCTTATCCATTACATGTCACTGACATTGTAATGGATACGGCCAAGTAGCCATATACCCATTCGATAAATTATTGAACCTGGAGATGTTGATATTTGTTTCCAACTACCAATCTTTGCTGTGCAGGAATTTTCTCCTTCTAGTTCCTTAGTTTAGTTAAGGATTGCTGACTTACGGTTTTGTAGATTATCCTTAACACTTGTGAAATTCTAAGTTAAGTCTAACAGATAAAATATGGAACTTTCACCAAGATAATGGTATTTAGGAATTTAATTAAATCTAGAATATTATATAAACTTGCAAGTTATTACTAGTTACTATTACCGTTTACCTTTTTATCTTAACCTTTTGTCAACTTATGGTTTATTAGTTGTTTACTGTTGCAAGACAAGTTCATATCTGTTGTTCATTTGTACTTTTTACTATTATGATCCTTCTTAGTTCCAGGGTTTGTTGGTTATCATGTACTGGTGTACTCCTATTTCAAGGTATAGGGGATAAGTAAAGGACTACTAAGTTCACCCATAAATATATGCGCATGCACTTTAGCATCAAAGTAATTGATCATTGAGTATTGAGAAATGAAAATTTGGTAGTTAGCAAGATTGATGCATGCCCTTTAGCATCAAAGTAATTAATCATTGAGTATTGAGAAATGAAAATTTGATAGTTAGCAAGATTGATTTAATGAATATTTTGATAATGAGGTATTATAGTTTATGATATTAATATTGTCAGTGATCTTGTATAAGAAGATTCTATTTTAATTAGCCTTTCATACATTGAAAGAAGTATGTATTGCTAAAATACTAGGGTTGATACTTCATAATAGATACAACAGTAATTCATTATTTCTTTTTACTGATATAAAAAAAATCACTCTTTGGCGGCTTCTAGGTGATTTTAGGATAGATGTTGGTTATTATGTATAATTAGTAATTAAGGGTAATAGTGTATTTTCCTATATTAGGTTAAGTGTATAGGTTATCTGTATATAGCCCTTGTTATTGTATGTTTAACATAAGTGAGTAATTAGAAGATTATCGATTCCTAAAAAATCTTCATGGTATCAGAGCCTTTGCCAATTGAAGTTTGAGTTTACTCCCTTCTATAGTAGGTTAGTTCAGAAGAATAGTGTTTCGTTACACTGGCTTTTGGCAATTGTGAAGAGGTCACATTTTGCTCCTCTCCTTTCAACACAGTCGTTACCGGAGCACAGTCCAGGGGATGTTCTGCCGGTACCCAAATTTTCGGCATCATCTAACCTCGCGCATGAGCACAAGCGTCGTCCTTCCATTTCGGCAGTTCCTCCACTTGCCAACACGCGTAGCGTGTGACGTCACCTTCGGCCACCGTTTGTCTTTGTTTTTGGACAGACCTATTCGCCGGCCTTCTCTGATTCCGACTAGCTACAATCTGGTCCCTTCCGACGTTGTTGGTCTTTTGAACCTCTTATGAACAGGTTCTACTGTCGTTTCGGAGTCATTTTTCTGTTCCTTTCTTCACTTCTGTCGTGCCATTATGTCAGATACTAAGGAAGCTTCTAAGAAGGTATAGAAACATTATCCTATTAATGGCAGTCCCTATTCTCTGATTAGTCCTATTAAACTAGATGGTAGTAGCACTTATTTAGCTTGGTCTAGATCATGTTTGCTATCTATCAAGGCTAGAAGGCTACAGGGTTATGTTGATAGGAATAAGAAACCACCACTTGTTGTTGATCCTACCTTTAGTCAATGGAACTTTGATAATTCATTGGTTATGTCTTGGCTTCTTAATTCCATGCACCCTAAGTTCTCTTGATAGTATTTACTGCTTAACACTGCGGAGAAGATATGGAAAGCTACGAAAATTACTTATTCTTGTATGGGAAATGATGCTTGGATTTTTGAACTCCAAAACAAAATTAATGACACAAAGCAAGGTGAGCTTACTGTTTCAGATTATTTTTCTGAGTTGGGTAGTTTATGTCGGGAATTGGATTATTATCAAGATTTTCAAGCCTGTGTTGATGATGCGTTACTGATTCAAAACATGCTTGAAAAGGAGCGAGTATGACTTTTTGGCTGATTTGAATCCATAATTTGATTAGTTGAGAATTCAAGTTATTGGTAGATCTCCTTTTCTCTCTCTTGAGGAGGCACATTCTTTAATTCAACAGGAAAAGGCCAAAAAAAGTGTCATGCTTTATACTGCACCAGTTGAGAAGTCGGGCTTAATAGCTCATATTACTCATGAGCAGCCGAAGGATGTTACTTCTGATAAAGATCATCTGCGTTGTGATTACTCTGGAAAGGCAAGGCATACAAAAGAGACTTGCTGGAAGTTGCATAGGAGACTCGAGGGGAAAACGATTCTAGCCCATAAGGGCTCAAGCAAATTTGCTAGAAACTGTAGAATCATCCAAGAAGTCTGCTTCAGTTGACAGTCCCTCTTCTTATGAAATTCAGCATATCAGGCGTCTCCTGTCACAGCTCAACTCTTCCTCCAGTGCTACTTCCTATTTTGTCAAGTCAGGTAACACTTTTGGTGAACTTGACTCATGGGTTATTGATTCTAGTGCGAATAGACATATGACAGGCATTTCTACAGGCTTTCTTATCTACTCTCCTTCTCTAAAAAGGATAGTGTCAGGGTGGCTAATGGATCTTTAACTCCTATTTCCGGGATAGGTTATATTGTTTGTACTGCTAATTAAGTTGTCTTCTGTTCTTCATGTTCCTTAATTCCCCCTCAATCTTTTATTTGTCAGTGCTATCACCAAGGCTCTAAACTATAAGGTTGAATTTTTTCCTGATTATTGTATCTTTTAGAATCTTCAAACGGGGAAGACAATTGGCAGTGGTAGAGAGCATGATGGCTTATACATGATGGAAGATAGTCAAGACTTGGCCTTTTTTGGGGAATATTAAGATGTTAACTAGGAAATAATATAGTGGCATAGGCGGTTAGGGTATCCATCATTTTTTGTTTTAGAAAAACTATAACCCAGTTTATTTTCTAGAACTCGATTTGATTCTTTACCTTGTGATGCATGTGAGTATGCTAAGGATACTAAAAACTCTTACCATTCAAGTGATAATAAAGTCGTTCCTTTTATGCTTATTCATTTTGATGTTTGGGGGCTTGCACAAACTGCTTCTTTGTCTGGAAATCAATGGTTTGTTACTTTCATTGATTGTTGCACTACAATGACTTGGGTGTATTTGATTAAAGCAAAAAGTGATGTTTTCTCCTGCTTTCAATCTTTTCATAACATGGTTCACATTCAGTTTGATGCTAAGATAAAGGTATTGTGAACTAATAATGGGATGGAATACATGGATAGTAGGTTTGGTACTTATTTTGATTCCCATGGGATTGTTTATCAAACTAGTTGTCTTTATACTAGTGCTCAAAATGGGGTAGTTGAAAGGAAAAATAGACATTTGTTGGAAATTGCTAGATCCCTTATGTTTACTATGAATGTTCCAAAGTCATACTGAGGGCATGCTATACTAGTAGCAACCTATCTTATTAATTGAATGCCTCTCAAAACTCTCCAATTCCGGACTCCTTTAGAAGTCTTAACTGGGAAACATGGCTATGCTGTTCCACTAAAGGTTTTTGGGTGTCTGCTTTGTCCATACTAGGAATGTTGGGAAATTAAAACCGAGGGCCCTTAGATGTGTGTTCATTGGGTATTTTCCAACCCAAAAGGGATATAAGTGCTATCACCCACCATCTAGGAAGTTTTATGTCAGTATGGATGTTACCTTTCAAGAGTCTGAACCTTACTTTGGCACTACATAGTCACCTCTTCAAGGGGAGAGCAATGAAGAAGTGGTGCCTGTGGTACTTCATGATCTTGTGTAGAGGGAGAATGAGGAGATTGATGTTCTGATTTAAATTTACCCATTGCTCAGACAAAAGGGGTTAGGTCGTGTACAAAACATTCCATTGCTAACTTTGTCTCTTATGATTCCTTGTCTCCCTCTTATAGAGCCATTGCCTTGTCTATTTCCTCTATGTCTATTCCACAGGATTGGAGGGAAGCTATCACAGATCCAAAATGGAAGGAAGCTATGGTAGAAGAAATGAAAGCTCTCGCTAAGAATGAAACCTAGGAACTAGTTACTTCCCCAGGCAAGAAGCTAGTTGGCCAAGTGGGTGTTCACAATAAAACACAACGCTGATGGTTCGATTTAAAGATTCAAAGCCAGATTAGTGCAAAGGGATTCACTCAGACTTATGGAGTTGATTAGGAGGAGACATTTGCCCTTGTTGCCAAAATGAACACAATCAAAATCTTGCTATCATGTGCAGCTAACTTGGATTGGGATTTGCAGCAGTTTGATGTGAAAAATGCATTCCTACATGGAGACTTGGAAGAAGAAGTTTGTATGGAGATTCTTCCTAGTTTGATAATGAGAGAAATCAAGGAAAGTTGAGATTGAAGAAAGCCTTGTATGGGTTGAAATAATCCTTCAGAGCTTGGTTTGACAAATTCAACAAAGCCATGATCTCTTTTGGGTATCAACAAAACAAATGCTGATCATACCCTATTTATGAGACATAAGACCACTCTTCTTATCATTTATGTTGATGATATAGTGATGATAGGAGATGATAAAGAAGAAATGACTCAGCTAAAGAAGCTCTTAGCTCAAGAGTTTGAGATAAGGATCTTGGAAAGTTACAATAATTCTTGGGAATTGAAGTTACAAGATCAACAAAAGCAATCTTCATTTCTCAGAGGAAATACATTCTGGATCTTGTGAATGAAACCGGTATGCTGGGATGTAAACCAGCCAAATCACCCATTGAAAGCAATCATAAGCTAGAAGCAAGAACTGAAGAATCAGTTGATAAAGGCAGATATTAGAGATTGGTTGCTAGGCTTATCTACCTTTCTCACACCAGACCAAACATTGCTTATGCAGTTAGCTTAGTGAGCCAGTTTATGCATGATCCTAGAGAATCTCATAAGCAGGCTGTCTTTTGTATTTTATGATATTTAAAGTCAGCCCCAAGAAAAGGTCTTCTTTTTTCAAAACATGGTCATCTTCGAATTGAAGCCTTTACAGATGCGGATTAGGCTGGATCTTTAGATAACAGAAGATCCACCTCTGGTTATTGCACACTTGTAGGAGGTAACTTAGTCACTTGGAGAAGCAAGAAATAGAGTGTGGTTGCAAGATCAAGTGCAGAAGAAGAATATAGTGTTATGGCTTAAGGTGTTTGTGAACTTTGATGGCTGCAGAAGTTGCTAGCAGAGTTGAAGTTGGCTGGAGAAGATAGGCTATCTTTGTATTGTGATAACAAAGTTGCAATCTGTATTGCTCATAATCCTATTCAATAGGACCAAACGAAGCTCATTGAAATTGATCGACATTTTATCAAAGAAAAGTTAACTGATGGTGTCTTGAGCTTGTTCCATGTATTGTTGGAAAAAAACAGCTAGCTGATGTTTTTCACAAAAGGACTCAATAGTCGAGCCTTTCATATCATTGTCTACAAGTTGGGAATGTGTAATATTTTTGCACCAACTTGAGGGAGAATGTTGGTTATTATGTATTGTCAGATTGTGTAGAATCATGCAATATTATATATGCAGATTATGCTGTGCAGATTATGTAGAATCTGCCTAGTAGATTGTACAGCTATAGAAGTCATGTAAATCCCTG
>JANZLC010000007.1:105644-128967 GCA_026413385.1 Erythroxylum gracilipes
ATTCTCCACATATTAGTAAAATTGCTCACCCTCCGGCCGTGGACGTAGGTCACATTGACCGAACCACGTAAATCTTTATGTTTTGTCCCATTTATTTTTGTCTATCTTTATTTTTCGTTACTACTATTTCGGGCTATTAAATTCAACCGGTATTCGATCCGAGGGTATTTTATCTTAACATTATATAATTAAATCAAATCCTACAATAGAGTTGCATATATTATTATTTTAGTCACATTTAGACTAAAGATGGGAAACTGTGTACTGTATTCTCTAGGAAATTTTATATTATAATTGCTCCTGAAATCACATATCAATTTTAATTCGTCCAATCATTTTATAGTTTTGAAAATTCCGTTTAGTTTGAATTTAAGTGTGAACCCCAGTACGGTGTGAAAAAAAATTTAAATGAAGATAATATTTTACTTTGCATTTACAGATTGCAATACATCTGCTTGTAATTAATCATTTTTTAAGACTGTTTTACAGCATTAAGTTTTCAATTTGACAATTTATAAACTCTCCTTGCCCTTTTTATCAACTAGTCTGTAAACAGTTCACTACATTAATTTGAACTGAAACGCTAAACCCATGTGCACTCGTGCAGTTTGAAGCTGATAAGATGGTTTCTGGTATTCGTGAAGCAAAGCTGGAATATCTTTCGTGTTTGAAGCATCTTTCTAACTTAATTAGTGAGCTTACTGTCAGAGAAGAGCAATCTAGAAGAGCCACATTGGAAGAGCTGAATAATGAAATAGTACATGTTGAAGATGAAATTGCCCGACATGTAAATCGTAAGCCCTAAGCTCCTAAGAACCATTTGTAGCACCTAAACATCTCAGATTATTTTGCAAACTTGTTTTATCTTAAAAACCATTATAGAATAAGCTCAAAGGACATTTTCTATGAACGTTAGCCCAGTTTGCAATTTGTACTTGTACACTATTTCCTGTAGAAAAATCATCCCCACGTTTAGACGAAGCTGCATGTTCTATTTTTCATGTTTTGCTGTGGCTTATGTTGTGGTCTGTTTATATTCTTTGTTTTGTTGATAATAGGGCCGGGACTCAATCTCATATACAGTAGAATAACCACAATTTTTTGTATGATTTCCTAAAGATCAATTAAAATTTTATAACATAGTTAACAAATGATAATTAATAAAGATTTTTAATTTATCTTATCATGAAACTTGATCTTTCATGATAAGATAAATTATCATTGCAGGTGAGTTCTCTACTCCCTAAAGCCTTGTACATATCTTATTCTTTCTTTTAATATTACTTCTGATTTAGCAAAAAAAAAAAAAAAACTTGATCTTTACCTTATCGTTTTTTTTGAAATATTTTTTAAATTAGCTCATCTCAATCACTGTCAGACCCATTTCAACTACCGTAATTATATAAGTGTTTAATCTCTAATAGTATTCACAGAACATTGAGATAACTTTACGGTTGTTATAAAGGGTTAAACAAGAAGTGTTAACTCTCCTAAAGACTAATCCAATTTATAATAAGTTATGGATATTTTATTTTAATTAAACTTAATTAGAATTATAATTAATTCTAATTGAATAACAATTATATCCAAATAGGATTCAAAATCTTATATTGAACTTTGTTTATTAAATATTTTACATTTAATCAAGTTTTTTAAACTTAACAACTAAGGTTAATTTGATTATAATACTTTTTTTTCTCTTTAACTCATTCTTTATGTGTGATCGATTAGATTTTTAAATATGTTTGGCAATGAATATGAATTATAACCCTATATTATATTTAGGATTTATCTGAATTAAATTCTTTTAGTTTATTCGTAATTCTTTGATTAATTAATTTATATTTATATATTAAGATTGACGTCTAATAATACATTATAAATATTCAAATATTTAGAAATGTCAAAGTAGTTTTGATTAATATATTTTGTGCGTGGTTTTTTTCATATAATTCAATTTTTTCATCACATCATGTTCTAATTAGATATAAGAGTATAAAATTAATTTTTATTTTATTTTAGTCCAATTATATTAGTTTTTTATCATTAATAAATTGATTTTATTATTGACATTTGTAAACCATTTTACAAAAATATCATTATACTTTAGCCATATATTTTTTTAAATCAATACTAATCGAGAATAACGTAATAAGCGATGAATCATATATTAATCACTGAACTACTTTCATATAGTTAATGTTATATCTAATGACTATCGACTAAGCTACCATCAACTAGAATAGATCATAAGTAGTATTAAGATATAACTATCTGTATATTAGATATTTTGATAACTTCAAGTCAAATGATGATTTATAACAATCATCACAATGAAAATTTCTATAGATATACAAGTAATATTTCAAATTGATTTCTCCTATAAGGTCAGTTCAGTGAACTTGTTCTTTAAGAACCACACATACATTTATTTGAGTATCTTCATACTTTAGTCTATGAGATAAACTACTTTTTTCAAAAGGAAGAAACATAATGTATATTAGTCTTTTTAACTTTTATTAATGTTCAATCTCAATAGACTGATGACTATGAGCAATTTAGGAGTAATACACAAATGCAATATAAATCTAATAATCATGATTTCATCATAATTTCATTTGCAATGTATATTTTTTTCATGAATTTATCATATACATCTAAATATGTATAAGATTAATAATACCTTTAAATTATTTTGCTCTAGGCTATAACTAACCAATTGGTTTAAGGCATAAACTAACAGTTTCTTGCACTAAGTCAATTGTTTAAGTATCTTATATCATATCTCTTTATGATGATTATGCTATTGTTAGGAAAATAATTTAACGAGAGAATTCTATAAGATTTTCTATAGTGAGGGCACTTGCTTAAATCTTATAATTTTTATCTTAATTAATATCATAAGTCAAAGAAACTACCTAAATACATCCTTGGATCTTTGATAAGATTATAGCTCCTTTCCTATGCCCAATGGTTGTGATGTTCTACAATACACTATATCAAGTTTATTAAAGAACATGTTGATGCAATTAACCATTTCTACCAAATAAAAAGTGTATTTTGGATTTATTAGCAATTAATGCTACATTAGAATATTTTCGATTTCAAAATAATATTATTTCAAGTAAAATATACCTTTATTAGGATTTAATTCTAAAGTTAATATCTATTTAACTTTCAAATATTAACTCATATATAGAATAATAGATATCTTTGATATTTCACAAGTATTAGATATCTCAAATACTAAATATTTATAGTACATTATTTATATACTTAGACTATAATAGGTTAGCAACATCCGTATCTATTTCTATAGATCTAATTCTCTGAATTAAGTTGTTTTTTTTCATATTCAATAAGAATTGTTCTTATATAATTATAGTTTCAATAATTGAAAATATGAATTGTTATTCTCTATAAGCAATATATGACTCTACATACTCTCACTGAACAAGATAACTATACTCCCATTAGCCTTCTTATAGAAATGATAAATTTATATCATCTAAAAAGTAAAACTCTTTGAATTCATCATAAAAGTAAATCTTTTAACATCTCGTAGCCTTTAAACTATACATCAAATGTATCCTCAAAGGCACTAGTTTTAATTGAATGTATTGTCATAAAATTTGAACTTCTCGAATTTTTTCTTACTACTACTACTTATCTTAAGAACCATTTTCCTATAAGTATACATTGAAAACAAACATTTTATTCAATGGAATATGTAAGCTTACATCCAACCTTTTGGATATCTTTTAAACTTTTATTATTCAATTTAATTATAAACTTAGTAGATAACATATGCTTTAACTAAGTATTATATCGCTAAATCATTAACTTTAACTCTTTTAAAGTCTTAGCATTTCATATATAATATGAAAATATGTTAATTAATTTAATTGGAACCTTTGAAGGTAAGTTATAGTACTGGTTATAGCTATAAAGGAAATAAATATTGCATCATACAATATCTTATTTTGCACTTGCTCCTTACACAAATCCATACTCCTACCAAATTTAGTTGTAGAGGTATTCAGTAGAGAATCTCATTTATTGTAGATAATCAAAAATTTTAAATCTCATCACATCGATCTCATCGAAGTGATTTAACATTCAAAATGCTTAGTTTTCACTTAGATTTAAATAATTTAAACTTTCAAAAAATTTAAATCAATATTTTATTTAATACATATGACATATCACATAAACTCATTAGTACATTTAATGAAATACAAGTATTATTCTTTTATAAATTGTTATTACATCTAACACATCACATATATAAGATTTAATAATTCAATATCATTACTATTCTTCTACTAAAGGTTGATTTGGTTATTCTTCAACTTAACAAGTTTCACAAGTTTCATTAAATACATAATCAAAAGGATACATATATCCTTAAATGTAACTTTGTGATCCTTATCATGTTAATTTAACCAATATGACATTAAAAAAAAATAGTCTCGATGATCTAACTTTCTATTCTTGCCATTTATGTTAAGCATAAGACTCTTTTGATCTAACACATACAAATTGTTTGTATAAACTTGAATTATCTAATTTTACTTATCAATCTATTTCTTATCATGCCTTTAACATTCTAATAATGTTAAATGTAAGTTCAACATTAAATACTCAAAAGCATAAATTATAAATATTTATGATCTCAATCATATTAAGTATAGGCAATAAATTTTACTTAATTATTTTCTTATAACAACAACTATTGTCACATTTAAGCCAATACCTTCAATCGAAGTCCATATTTATACTTTTAGTAATTAAATGAAACAATTTTATCAATATACTATACATTTCATCTCTACTTCATGCAATCTCTTGTATCTTACTATCATGATGTTAATATACATCTTACCTGCTGTCATCAAAGTTTATAAGACATTAATCAACTTAACATGTCTTTACATTTTGTCATTTATATAATATCTGCATATCTCTAAAACTTTGTCATCCAATCCTCACGAGGGATTAATAACAAAATTGCATAATAAAAATACAACTTTTGTATCTAACTTTTTAAGTCTAACCTATATCCAAGAAATTTGCTTCATAACTCTTATTATCAATTATACTAAATAAGTTAAATTTCACTTAAAACAAATTAGAAACATAAGAAAAGTTATAATTGGTTATATGTCATGACTACTAAATAATATTAAGATTATAGTCATGTATTTGATTACTCTCATTATTTTATTTAAAATAATAGCCCTTATTATTATTTTAAAAGATTATTCTAATCCCTGTAGTAGGCTAGGATCCTATTTAAATTTAATTGATCTTGCGTTTGCTTAATAAACTAACTAAACTTAAATTAAGTAAATAATTATTTTATCATTTATATCTCATCTGACTCCTACATTTGTTAAGTAACAACTCTTACTAAAACAATCTTTTATGTGTTTTTCGCAACCTTACGTCTAAATTCATATAATTATGAGTTTTCTCATCTAAATTATACAAATTTAGTTAAATAGGATCCATTATAATAAGCCTAACATATTTGAGTTAAAGTGACATTGAGTTTTCTCAATAAACCAAATAATAAATACAACTTTGTTTTCTTTAATAACAATGGAAGACATCAGTCATATTCAAAACATATACTTAACATTCTTAACGAGGGATTTAACTTTATTTGTCTTATCAAACAAAAAATTACATATAAAACATACAATTTAACATATTATCAAACATATAAATAAATAAATAATCAAATTATATGCTTAAAAACATCAACTCTCGTTTAATTCTAGTTATTGATTTTCTTAATCTAAAACAATGTTCCCGACTCTTTGGATAATTAAATTAGATTAAATTCACTGATTCATTAATTTAATTTGAAAATAATTTTCAATTTCAATTGAAAATTATTTCTAATTATCTTGGCTTCTTTAACAAAATTAATTGAAAATAATTTTCAATAAATTATGTTGCTCTCATTATAATTTAGAAAAAATATTTTCCAAAATTGCATAAGTAAAACATTCTAATCTAAATAAAAAGCTATTTTGAATCTAATTAGAAATATTTTAAATTTAAAAATTTTTCTAATATTAAAGGGATACTACTTTTACAATTAAATAAAAACTTTTAATTAATTAAGAAAGTCCTTTCAAATATTTATTTAGAACTTAATTTCTTAATTAATTAGAAAATCTTTCATTAAAAATTTAAAAAATAATTTTAAAATATTAAATAAAGCGCATTTTTCACAATTAATAAATGAAAACGCTTTTCAAATTTAGTCAAGAAAAATACAATTTTTAAATTAAGAAATCTTATTATTCATAAATGATAAGCAATTTATAAATAAATAAAATAATAATTCTCTAAATAACATAATAAACTTATTTTATGTCATTCAAATTGAAATAAATAAACATTAATTAAGAAACATTTTTCATAATTATTTCAGAAAATATTTAAGGAGTATAGTTAATTAATTTTAATATAATTGAAATATAATTAATCTAATTTAAAAAACAACATTCTAAATTTAAGAATCAATTCAATTATTAATCCTAATCATATTAGGAAATATTGTTGATATAATTCTGAATTTAAGAATCTTTTAAATTCTAATTAAAATAAAGGTATTCTTAATAGAGATTAGTTTATTTTAGTTACGGAATTACTCAAGTTTGTATTACATTAATCCCTGTTACCAAATCTGATATTAGAACATCCTATTTCAACATTCTTAATAGAGATTATTTTATTTTAGTTATGGAATTACTCAAATTTGTATTACATTAATCCCAGTTACCAAATAGACCAAATCCCTGTTTTTTTTTTTTAAAAAAAAAGAAAGACCAAATCCCATATTGGAACACCCAAACATCCTTATCCCAACCTTAAGACACCTTAACCTCATGTCCAAACACCTCTTCTTTATCTTGTTTTACAGAAACCCTAACGACACAAAAATAAAACCCTAGTAGCCCCCTGCTTCTATAACCCACGACCGCTGTCGTCGTCCCTGTCGTCGCCAGCTGCTTCCTCCCACTTTCATCTGTTTGCGCCACCGTCCTTTCTCCCGACCAACAGTTGCTGTCTCGAAGCCGTTGGCGGGGAGACGTGTCTCACCTACTCGTATTGCCATCCCTTGCACTGCCGCAAGCTACGAGTCGCAACATCCCAGTTGCAGCCTCCTAAGGACCAGCCTTTAGTCAGCACCTTCTGTCACGGGCTTCTGCTGTCTTTGCCAGTTCAAGTGCTACTGCCATCAGTCGAACCTGCTCTTGAGGTTTCGCCTTGTAGTAAACAGACCAGCTAGCTGCCAGTCCAAGCCGTAACCAGACTCCGCTACTGAACCTTCTACTCACACCACCATAGTTGTTTCTTTATGCTGCCATGGTAGGCCATGGAAACATAAAACCAAGCAAAACCTTATTCAAAAACCCAAATCGCTGACAACTATCGCTCAAGCAACGACCATCCAGTCCATTAATTTTTTCGGGCCACTAGCGTGTTTCTCAACTACTGCCCAGTGCATCATGGGACTCTCCAGTCCCAGAGCAAGACACACAACTTGTTTTCAGCAAATTGGTGTAAAATATTTTTAGTTTAAAAATGTTTATTAAAATTAACTGTTTACAAATTAATCAGATACTCCTCTGCCCTCACTAAAATACTAGACAACCCAACGGGTCAGTTCTCTTTTGTCGATGGAAATGATAATAAAAACCTTAATACATAATAATATTTAAAGTTAATTAATAGAACTTCTAATATAATTAATGCCTGTTTTTTTCCCGTACACGAAACTTGTAGGAACTTAATTTAGACTAACACAATAACCTCCGCGTAAAGAGACTTTTAATAACCTTCCTTTATTGCTTAAACCTCCCATATTAACAGTAGTGCTTTGAATGTAATCATTTTGGCCTTTCCCATGGCTATGGCAGAAGAGAGTTGGCACTTGCGTTACGTCACACATAGAACGACGAAACGATTTAGAAAAAAGAATTATCATATTTCTGCTTTTTTATGTTCATGACATAAACTTCAACGCACGTCTAAGAAAAATTGCTTAGATTATGGACCTTTTTACTGTATAAAACCATGCACATTAGTCAGGTTGCTTTTGTGACTATATTATGTAGAACTTTAAAATGGTAAGAGATACTAATCTAGAGTAAACATAAATCAATATAAACAATGGCCCCATTTGGTAGATGACTTTTCAGCCATATTTTAGTAGATTAGAGTTTGTTAGTTGTTGTCAAACAACTACTTATTTTATTTAGTTATCAGTTGATTGATTGGGTTGGCTGATTCAACCAAAACAACTAATTTTTAAAAGCTCCTCTATAAGAGCGTTTTGATATTCAGATAAAAATTGGGCATTAATGATGGTTAAATTATGACCATTTTTACTTTATAAAACCATGCACCTTAGCCATGTTGCTTTTGTGACTATATTCTGTAAAACTTTAGAATGGTAAGAGATACTAAACTAGAGTCAACATAAACTAATATAAACAATGATTCCATTTGGTAGATGTCTTTTTGGTCATATTTTAGTAGATCGAAGGGTACTAGTTATTTGACTATATCAAATAGCTAATTATATTTGATTATCAACTGATTGGATTGGTTGATTCAACCAAATCCGCTAATTTTTAAAAGCTCCTCAATAGGAACGTTCTAATATTCAACTAATAAAAATTGGGCACTAATGATAGTTAGATTATGGCCTTTTTTACTTTATAAAATCATGCATCTTAACCATGTTGCTTTTGTGACTGTATTATGTAGAACTTTAAAATGGCAAGAGATACTAATCTAGAGTCAATATAAACAATTGTGCCATCGAAAAAGAATAGCCACAGATTTAAAAAGGCGTCTGTAATTGTCAAACATCATTTACCATCTAATTTATTTTGCTTTAAAAATATAATTATCATGCGCATTACAGGAATTGTCACAGGTGTGACACTTCCATTCACACCTGTGACTTTTTTATTATATTATAAGTATCACAGGCGTGACAAACTCTTTTTTGTTTTTTATCATTTCAATTTTATTTTTTTATAAAACTTACAACGTCATAGTCGTGACACTTTTTGTCACGCCTGTATTTCAATTTTAATTTTTAAATAAAACTTAAAAATTGAACTCCAATTCTTAACACCAATATTTAAAAGATAGGAGATAAGGTAAGAAATTTAAAGTTGAAATTTTGATTAATTTACTAAAATTGTTTAATTAATTTATAAATTATAAAAATTAATTAAATTAAAAAGGTAATCAATTTTATTATTATTATATATTCTATGTTTTTTATTAGAGTTATAAACTTAATTTTTGTAAAATTAAATATCTAAATTCTAAATTCTTATGAAAATATTCAAAGAAATACTAAGATATAATACTCATGTCCTTATTTCTTTTTAAGTCATGCCCTTATAAGTCATTTTATATATAAATAGATAATACTAAACAATTAATTTTACCAAATACTTTTAATAAACAACTGATGTTATCCGCTAATCAAATTAGCTAATATAATTCGCTATCAGCTAACCGCTGATAGAATCAACTAACAGTTAATGCAATCAGCTGATTGTCAAATAGAGCCAATATCTACCTATTTGGATGTTTCTCAATTCCTCGTCCATACATTTTACTTAATCCT
Organism: Erythroxylum gracilipes; assembly: GCA_026413385.1. Lineage (NCBI taxonomy): Eukaryota > Viridiplantae > Streptophyta > Magnoliopsida > Malpighiales > Erythroxylaceae > Erythroxylum > Erythroxylum gracilipes. The sequence continues at coordinate 115,318 of JANZLC010000007.1, forward strand.
TTCATTTGTCTTTATGTTTACTTTCAAAGTTAAAGGAAGATGTATATAATGAGATGATAACTCTTTGTATATTCTAACTCAAATTTGATATTAATTCAACTTCAAAAATTAAAATTAAAATTATTAAATTTAAATAATAAACTTATTATCTCTATCTCTATCTATCTTTATCTTTATCTTTATCTTTTTGAGTAATTTGTAATAACTTTTGGATATAATAATCTTTTAGCCCCTTAATTTCTCAACTACTGGAGGAAAACACTCCTTAGCTGATTACCAAAAATAATTATTAGCAGTTTGACATGGTCAAACAGTTAAAATCTTTCAATCCTCCAAAAAAAATGGTTGATAAGTTATTTACCAAATAAGGCCTTAATTCCATATTGAATCATATCCAGGGTTTTACAACTATTAATCTAAATTTTTAGATATAATCAAATCTAATTTGATTTTAGAATTTAAGAGTTTTTGATTTCAATTTAAAAATTTTGTTCAATAACAATCAAAAAATATAATCAAGTTAAAGAAATAAAGTCGACTCTAATATTAATGTTGCAAAATCAAGACAAGATCCAATCCCTAATGTAATATAATGAACATAAAACTTTTTTGTATAATTTTCTAAAAGCCAAAATCAATTAATTATATAACATGATTAACACATAAAATAGTAAAGTATGAATCTTAACTTGTACTTTATTGTGAAGCTTGATCATTATTTTGTCATTTCTATCAAACCATTTCTAAAATCGGCTCATCGTAACCACCGTCGGCTCTTCTCAATCACCATAGTTACAAAAGTGTCTAACTTCTATCAATATTCATAGAACGTATTGAGAGAATACTATAACTATTCTAAAGAGGGTTAGACAAGAAGTGTTAACACCTTTAAAGCGTAAGTCTATTTATAATAAGTTATAGATGTTTTAGTAATTCAATTAAAATAAAATTATAACTTTAATTACACTTTAATTAGAATTAATTCTAATTCTAATTAAATACTAATTATGCCTAAATAAGATTCAATATCTCATATTGATATTTATTTATTAAATATCTTATATTTAGTTACAAAGTTTCTCAAACTTTAGAATCAAGTCCAACTTAATTAAAACACTTTTTTCTCTCTTCAGTACATTCTTTATCTATAACCCGTTAGGTTTTGAAATATTTTGGAAATGGATATAAATTATAACCCCAAATCATATTTATGATTAGATAAATTAAACAACTTTAATTTATTTTTTACTCTCTAATTAATTAATTTATATCCATATATTAAGATTAACGTCTAGCAATGTATCATAACCACCTAAATATTTGAGAATATCAAAGTAATTTTGACTAATCTTTCCGTTCATGATTTTTTCGTATAATTCAATCATTTCATTATATATGTTTTGTTTAGACATAAAGTATGGAAACAATGTCTACTATATTTAAGTCGAATCAAGTCAGTTCTCTACTATTAGTAATTTATTCAATTAATAAAATTTGTAAACTATTTTATTAAGTGTAGTTCCACATTGTACAAAGATTTCTCTATACTAAGAGAAAACAATAAAACATTTCCTTAATTACTTTAGAGTGATGAATCATATATTGATCACTCAACTATTTCTATATAGTTCATGTTATATCTAATGACTACCAATTGAGCTACCCTTAACTGGAATATGTTATAAGTAGTATCAAAATATAACAATCCCTATATGAGATATTTTGGTGATCTCAAATTGAAGGATCACTTATTCAATCATCATAATAAGAATTTCTATAGATAAACAAGTAATGCTCTAAACGGTTTCTTATATGGAGTTCGTTTATTGAACTTGTTTTAACAAGCACTTACAAGTTTGTTTAAGTATCTTCATAATTTAGTCTATGAGATTAATTACTTTATTTATAAGGAAGAAACGTACAGTGTGTTAATTCTTTTACTTCCTATTAATATCCAGTCTTCATAAATTAATTATTAGGAATAATTTAGGGATAATACATAAATGTTATATAAATATCATAATTATGATCTCATCATAATTTTATTTGTAGTATATATTTATCCTATGAAATTTATCATTTACATCTGAATATAAGTCAAATAATAACTTTAAATTAGTTTGTTACCATAATATAATTAATCAATTGGTTGTATGACATAAATCAACATATTTTACCTATATATTATCTGTACGAACAACTTTATGGTCCTTCAGAAGGAAGGTTTATTGAATCTTAATACGTTTTTAGGCTATCGATGAGCAAGCAATACAGTAACTCGTAACATTCTCTAGTTGTAAGTAGAAGACAAGGTTATCAACAGATAAAATATTAACGCGAAGTTTTTGGTTTGATAGTTATATATATATATATGTGTGTGCTTGGTACTTAGTACTATCTTTTAAGTCTCAAACAAAATGTTAAATTATTTAATTATATAATATCTAATTACATTTATTATTAGTACAGCTATATAATTTATATGTTTAATGTATATTTTTATTTCTATTATACTTATAGTAATTTATGATCAACAGTTTTAATATATAAATATTAAATTAAATTTTCGTTTATAATAAATATATTATCTTTAGATATTTTATCAAATAAAATTTTGTATTACATTAAACTATTTATTTTTATTTAACAATATGGTTTTTATTTTTCCATTTTATAATCAAATTAGGAACTGAATAATACCTTTTCAAATATCAAGTAAGATCATTGTGTTCATCTTCTTTGATAAATACTTTTAAATAAGAAATAGACCTTTATCTAGATGAGGAATTTCTACTAGTTTATAAATTTATTTGTTAATTTTTATTATTTTCTAGGATATACTTAAAGAGTTATATTGTAGTAGGTATAATAATAATAATCTATAAATAGTTAAATAAGATTTTTGAGAAATTGAATTGCTATATAAAGAAGAATTTTTTTAATAAGTTCTATATATATTTCAATATTCTAATGAAATAAAGCATTTATATCCTTTGATAAGAACTACTTTGGCAAACTTAAGTTTCCCTTTATTGGCTGGAAATATCTCATTTGTGTACAAGTGTGACAACGATTTAAATTAAATTAAGTCGCTAATTATTAATACTACTTGGATTAAAATTATAATAGTCCTTATTAAATTAGAAAATTAACTACTAGTTCTATTTTAATTAAGATTTTATAATACTTCAATTAAGATTTTAGGAATCTTCGATTAAGATCTCAAATGTCATAATAATTAGATTGAAATTTAACCTTACAGTAGGTCTTAATCTAATTAAGAAACTAATAAACAACTACAGGACCATATGAAACAAGCGATGAGCTTAATAAATATTCAAAGTTTAACTTAATTATAATTAAACAAATAATATAGTACTACAGGTTCATTTGGTTCAATTTCTGTTTTTTTTTTCCTAGTATGATGTTTGGTTTTCATTTTTCTCATTTCGTTTTTAGAAGAAAACAAAAATGTATTTGCTTGTTGATATTAACATAGCTATACTTTTATTATTAATAATAATTAAATATTAAATAAAATTCATAGAAATTATTTTTATCAATAAATTAAGAAATAAATTTTATTTTAATATATTATACAGTATTTACTAATAATTTTGAATAATTAAATAACTATAATTTTTTATTTTATTTTTGAACTGAATCTAATTGCTGGTATATTTTAAGTATTAAAAGTAATGTTATTATTTGTAATTAAATATTTTAAAATTTTATTTCATATTTAAATATTTTAAATTTTATATATTTAATATATTATAAATTTAAAATATATATTTATTAAATAATTATAATATTTAAAAAATATTTTTTCAAAAATTATTCTAAAATTAGAATAAACTAAATAATTATAATAGGAAAAAATTACCAGTAATTAATATTATATGATTAAATAGTATATATCAGTTAATAATAAAATCATATTAAGAGAAAAACTAAAATAAAAACTAAAACTAGATTTTTAGTTTTCGTAAGTTATGAAACAAGAAGAAACTAAAACTAAAAACATAACCAGCAACAATCTAAACAAAACATGTTTCTTTTACAAAATTTGAAAACGAAAACAAAAATTGAACCAACCATACCTTAAATAAATAATGATTTATAAAATTAACCCTAATATCATATGTTCACATTGTCAAACCAAGTTAAGCTAATACAAAATACAAAAGAAAAAGATAGGCTATAGACAACCTTGAGCTAGGAAATAAACATAAGTTATGAGATTGGATTCAAGAGGCTAACTAATTTTTTTATTAATATTCCACCTTCCAACTATGTATAGAGTTAAGTGATAGGGAATTCTTTTGGCAACCAGAACCTCTCTTATCCATGTGAGTGTTATGATAGAAATCTTACACCTCAATTTTCTTCATTTTTGAAAGTTCTTTAGTTTCTCTCATTACAAAATGTTTGACCATTCATCCTCCACATAAAAATATGTTGTATAAGTATTGTAATTTTACCATATATGTTTAGAGAAGATTTAATTGAAGAGTAAATGGTTTAGTCTCATTTTTCTAATAACAAAGGTTACAACTTTTGCTATATGATGAATTCCCTTTACATATGTGCGTTATGCTTAATTTATTATCAATAGTTAACTAAAGAATGAAGAATGTCTTAGAGAGATTGTACCTAACCCTGGTAAACTTTATTCAAGATACCATTTAGTGATGTGTTAGAACAAATTTTTGGTTAAAACTTTTTCAAGTGGAATTTATTAATAAAAGATCTAAAAATATGTCTCACCCATATAATTGTATCTTTAGCCTCTAGATTTGGATTGTACTTGGGTAAGTTGTTTAAGTTTTTCAAGAAACTTTTGAGCTTATAACTCCAATTATCTTTTTGGATGATTTACTCTTTTATCTATAGGCAGCATGTGCCTGAGTGTTTGATAGCTTAATAATTTGTAATGGGGACCTTAGTTATTCAAATTTTCATATCAAAACCAAGTGGCCTTTCCATCCTAATTATGCTCTTTAGTTCATTGCACATATAACTTATTATCTTAAGGATCTAGTGAAGAGTCTAGTAGGTGTTAGATTCTGGTTTGACCTTCTAGAAGTTATTACCTTTTAGGATTTACGTATACATTTGTTGTAACCATAAGGATTCTTTGTTAGTAAATATATCCTATATCTTTTTTAATAATAACATTTTGTATATTACTATAATGGACACAATACCTAAGCTTTGTTTCTCATTAGTTTAACATAACTTTGACCATTTTACCTTTGCCACTATTGAGTTGCTAGTTCCCTCCAACTAGAGGAAGTTTTTAAGAATATTTTTAATGGATTTTATTAAGTTAAGAGGAAGGAATAGATAGGGATAGGATCTCCAACACACATGTAAGTTTTTGGGAATTGAAATTATCAACTGAAGTTTTATAGTATAAGAGAGGGTGACTCTATTATGTATCAAATTAAAGAAAGGCTGATGATCCTTGAAGGAGAGTTTTTTTAATAATAGATATTCCTAGATACTTTCGAGGAAGTTTTTACACCTTAAGACTTCTTATGCTAATTATAGGGCCCAATATTTCTATAAAGAGTTATAAAGATTGCATGAGAGTTATGCCTTATTCAATACATAATATTGGAAACATATTCCTACAAAAAAGATAAAGATAACAAGATAAAGAAAGCATGTTCTTAAATCTTGATATCTTTTACACCACTTAGAAAGAGAAGGTCCTTAACAAAGGAGAGATGATATATCTTTAGCTTTTTGTACTTACTATGGTAGATAAAGTCTTCCTCCTACTCAATATAGTTAAAGCCTCCATAAAAATGGTGAATAGATACGGAGACAATGAGTCTCTTTATCCCAATCTCTAACACCATCAAACATATGGGTGGGGTTCACCAAAATGTATGATGTATATGTCACCCCTCACTCTAAGCTCTCCCTCTAAGATGTCTTTAGTGATGCTTATTTTAAGAGCATAAGTGATGATGTCCCGGTGAAGGAAAAGGCTAACGCTCCACCCCTAAGTAGACTTACATTAACCCATCCTTAAACTCAAAATAGGTCTTTGGTGAAAGTGATAATGAATCCTTGAGTTACTATCCTCCTACCATCTCTGACAATCACTTAGTGGTCTCCTATGGAGTGGAGATTTTGAGTGAAGGGGTTAGAAGTTGGTATTCAACCCTCATAGTTTTTTTTTGGTTAAAGACCCCATTCCGTAAAAAGTAGCAATTGGGCTCACAAATGGTGGAGAAGGAAGGGATTATGAGAGGTTTTATTATTTAAAGAAAACCTTATATAGATTTTCCTCATATTCTAGGGTTAAGGAGATCCTAAGAATTGGTCTATGGCACATCCAAAACTTTCCCATATTTCTTCAAAGCTAGAGGCTAGGTATAAGTTTGAAAGCAATAAAAGATGAGGATATTCCTATTTGGATTAACTTCTATAATGTGCCTTTAGAGTATTTGTCTACTAAAGGACTTGGTGCTTTTTGGGAACCCAATTTGTATAAATGAGACTATGGAAATGAGAAAAAAGGACAGGATATGCTAGAGTGTATTTAAATGTAAATTTGAGTTATGAATTACTAAACACCATCCCCTTAACGAGACTTGGAGAGGATGGAACTCTATTTGAGGATTATATAATAGTTTCATATCAATGGAATCCTACACTTAGACGACAAGGCAAATGGTAGTGACTAATAGCCAAGAAGTTTGCAAAAGGTGACTATAAAGAATTGTTGAACCTATAGGTGCAAAAAAAATGAAAATAGGGGAGCAAGCAATGTATCACTTTCTAAGACTATGACTGGTGAATAAGATAATGTTAGTTTAGGGAATATAAAATTGAAAGGGAAGAGTTGATACAGCTTGAGTGCAATTACACAATAATTGTTAATCAAGAACTTAGCTAGAATAATCAGACTTGTGAGGTGGTTAAAGAGAAGGAAGTTAATGGTAAGAGTAACACAAATGTAGTAGTAATAATAGAGATTAAAAGTAATAAGGATAGGAATTTTACAAATTTTAGAGACAATTATGAGGCTCATATTAGGCAAGGAGTTTGTAACAGATAGTAGAAGGAAATTAAGGAGGAGGGAAGATATAAGGAAGCCCCAAAACTCCCTCCAAATTTCAATAATGGTTTAGAATGTAAAGGGAATTTGTTGTCCTAAAAAATAATAGTCCTTGAAGGTCTTTATTTTGGAGAATAAACCTTCATTGATGGGGATATTGGAATATAAACTCAAGAAAAAGCATGTTTTAAAGCTCAAATCCCTAGGTAAAAATTGGAAATTCCTATCGAACTACTGATATTATCTCTATGGTACAATAGTGATTGGCTTCAACCTTAAGTTAGTTAAGTACAATATAATACAAGTTAGTGATCAATTGATACATTTGGATATCTGATTCTTGCAGAAAAGTGTAAAGGTAGCTATATTCTGATTCTTGCAAAAAACTATTAGGGTAGCTATATCTTTTATGTATGGATCCAATTTTAATTGTATAGCTATATCTAGTTATACAATTAAAAATAAATAACTGAATTACTAAATGCAATCCTCATTCTATATAACATAATGATTAATTACTACAAGTTCATAAATTAAGTTCGAATTTAAACAAACATTATAGTACATGGCATTATCACACCACATGAATCGAGAAAGCAAGTACTCGTTGTGACTCCTAGGCTCGTGGAATATTTCACTGATAAGCTTTATAGGAGTTACATCATGGGTTTCCAGTCTATATATCATTATAGGGGTTTGTTATGCAAAGTATTGCCTATAATTGTAGGTGCATTATGTTACTAGTCCCAAATTATCAACTACAAGCTCATATACTAAGTTTGATAACTTAACAAAACCCAAACACAAATAAGGGTACTAATAAAGCATAATATATGATACACAATAATTGGACGACTTACTTAGACGAATAGACAACTGCAAAGTACAAAGAAGATAGATAAAGTTGGAGGCTTATTGAAGCTCTTTAACACAAAAGAGGGCCTGCGAAAACAATAATTCGTATTTTATATGATACAAATGTTCAATAGCTTTGTATTTATATATTTTGCATGCAATGTTGTAATCCTGTGCAACATCACAGCTTAAAACAACAATAATGGAAGCACAAAACAAACCAAAGTTTGAGTATGTGGAACATTATGCATAATGCATTATTATTTGGATTTAAACACTAGAATTTGATTGCATTTTTAATGTAATTATGAAATAGAAGTATAGAACTCAAGAGTTAAGTTTTTCTTGTTGGTGTCTATGACTTGTAGATTGGTTTTTAGTTGAAAGTAATACCATTGGTATTCTTTTATCCAAAATAGAATACCAAATATGACATTATAATTTTGATATTCTATTTTTTTTCATTTTACAAGTGGACATAACACTTAAAATTTAATATAATGTTGTTCTTTTAACTAAAATAATACACCAAATATATATGATTTATTAATCTTGTGTTTGATGTTTACATAATGACACCTATTAGTCTTACATTATTCACAATCATGTTAATGTTCATATCAAGAATCAAGACTTATATAACAATATTGTACATTAATTTTGTTAATATTTTTTATGTTTAAGTGACAATAGTATGAATTATAACAACATTTGAAATATAAGGTAAAAATTATAATAATTTAAACTTTAAAACTAAGAAAACCAAATGCATTTTACCCCAAGTATTATCCAATCTTGATGATATTTGAAACTATACTCAACTAAATAATATAAAATAACCAAAATTCGTAATTTGATTTTATTAATGAGAGTTTTAAATTCATTAAATGTTGGTCTCTTAGTGAAAATTGGAATATTAAGATAAGTAAAAGGCTATTTTTTAGACTCTCAAACCTCTATTCACAACAAAAAATCAAGGAACTCAACATTATCAGTATAATGTCAACACAAGCAGAACTTGAAACAAAATCATAACAGACTTTTCAACATATCAACTCCCTTTCACTATAAGCATTAACACTTGAAAAGCCTCATTAGCGATATAATGTCAACAGAACATGATATATATACAACAACACAAGTAGAATACTCTCAACACTTAACACAATCGTAACAAGCAATTCATATAACACTTTATAGACATGTATTTTTCATCCCAAGATAACTAGGAAAATTGCGTATTTTCCCTTTCATCACTAACATTAAGATTCCTAACAAAATCTAATTACAGACAATCCAAACCAGCGTAAATAACTCAATAAAATCTCCATTACTCGTCCAACATCAAGCATATTCGTCTAACAATTGAAGTAGAAAACAAACCCAAAAAAAAAAGATCCATGACTTACCTCGACGGAACGACAAAAGGATGGCGAGGGAAGGATAGAAGGACAACAGGTCATCGACTGGGGAGAAGACAAAGAAGAAAGAAGTGGGAGAGGAAAGAGTCAGAAAGTTTAGGGGGAGGAGTCGTGTTTTCCGGATAAAACATATAGGAAAATGATGTCATTTGTCGTTGAACAAACAACATCATTTTCTTTTTTAAGAAAATTCAAATATTTGATTACGCTTTTGAAAAACATCATCAAATGTATATACACAATAAGTTGTTTAAAAAGGAATGAAACATTGTCATTCCTTTAAAGGAAAACAATGTCATTTTCTTTTATATCACCAGATGTATAAGATTTTGTGACGATTTTTAATATTCATCAGAAAATGTTTATACACCATTAACCTTTTAGTGACGCTACTCATAATTTGTTGCCAATTATCATATTTGGTGACGAATTTCCAATATAGTCACAAAATGTTTATACATCATCAACCTTTTAGCAATGCTATGCATAATTCGTAGCTAAATATTATATTTGGTGGCAAATTTCTAAAATTGTCACCAAATGTTTACACGCCTTCAACCTTTTAGTGATGCTATGCATAATTCGTCGCTAAATATCATATTTGGCGACGAATTTCTAAAATAGTCGCCATTTTGATTTTTATATTTTCCTTCTTCTTTGGTAATATATAAATTATATAAAATAGTATGGAATTTATATATAGTAAATAGAGTTTTGTGACACCATTTATATGTTATCAAATCATATATTTTAAAAGACATTAATAAGAACAATTATATTATTTTGAATTTTATATTTATACAATATTCCTTTTGTAATATAAAATTTCTAGAAAATGTAACCCAATTTTATATATAGTAATTAGAGTCTTCTCACACCACATAAAATTGTCAAATCATATATTTTAAAAGAAATTAATAAAAAGAATTAATTTATTTAATAAAAATTAAATTTGTGTTGTTTGTTTTATAAATTTTTAAAATAACATTGTTGTTAACTAAATTTATTTTTACACTTACAATCATTGTCAATAATATTTCATTTGATTATTAATAATATCATGTTAATATTTAATATTGATTTCCATTGTTTACTATATTGCAATTATTTTTTAATTACATTGCAAAAGATATAATTGTATACGGTAATTAATATAATGTTATATTAATGTCATTATCAAAGGCCAAGCCAAATGGTAATGCCCCACCATTTCACAACAGTTTTTTGAATTAGTGCCAAATGGTATATTTATTATGAATTAATCGAATACAACGTCGTTTTGTTTAACTACAAATGACGTTGTTTTCTACTAGGTTATTAACACCAAAATGAAACTCTTTTCATTTTCATGTCAAGTTCACTGTCCAATAAGTGTCATCCCCTCTGTTATGGTCATCTCTTATGTTTTGGTCGTCACTATCAAAGAAGTGTCGTTACTTGTGTTGATATTGTTCTTCTTTTCTATTTTCAAACCCTCCTTCTTATTCTTTGTTTTACTGCTACATTTAGGAGTTTATATAAGTTTTGTGTTATGCATATAGTGTATGGGTTTTTGTTTATGTTCGTGTTTGAAAGATGGTGAATTGTGTTTTTGTGTTAGATGTGTATGGGTTGACGCTTTTTTCCACCTTCCATACTTGTTTGAGGAAAGCCTCCCAAATGTTTGATGAAATGTTTCCATGAGGGCTACTTTTGCAACGGATGTTTATGTACATATTTACATTCGATTGTACCACTTATAGTATACAGATGTATCCATCAAAATGACTTTATTTCAAGTGTAATAAGGTTGTAATTGCACATAACAATTAAAAGTTAAATGATCAAAACAAGAAATATGGTGAATTGTGTTTTTTATGTTAGATATATATCGGTTGACATTCTTTTACACCAAATCTCTACCACTTATACTATACAAATGTATCCATCAAAATGACTTTATTTCAATGTGTTTTGAGGTTGTGATTAAACATAACAATTAAAAGTCAAATGAAGTATATATTAGATATAACAATTAAAACTCACATTTGGCAAACACACATTTGAATTTATTGAATATATATTTTATGAAAACATATATATAATGGAGTAGTTCAAAACTAACAAGCTAATTATTAAGATAATTTAAATCTAAATCATAATTCCACAACTATTTTCATTAGAGGATTCTACAAGGGATATTTATATACATAGAAGCAATCATATTTCAATGCTGCAAGGGATGTTTATGCATCTCCTAAACATAGCACATACACACTTAACATTTTTAACCTTATCATATGAAGTAGTGTCACTTGATAGATCACAAAACTAACATTGCTAGAATGTTGGAACATTCAAATAATAATTCTTCGATTGACTTTTCAGAATAAAACTATTAACATTATTTTATTGCAGAATATCAATGGGGCGACTAGTTTCCAATGGTGGAAATGAGCTCTACTAGGAAGAATGTGGCAAAATTGTCCCTAATGAAGAATAAATCAATGTAGAACAAATCTCCTCATCAAACACTAATCACTGCTTGCCTTCCATGGCCGATTTTCTTCTTCAAGGTCCTTAGTATCATCTAAACTAACTCTCTTTCTTTATTATCAGTATATCATCTGCTGTTATGAAGTTATTATATGAACAACTGATTGTATATAATATATATTGTGTTAAGCTTCCTCGAATCTTCAAGAAAACGTAGATGGAAATGGAGGCGATGGTAATGTCCTGATGGTTCACACAACAATAGGAAAATCGGTTCCTTCAGAACAGTGGTCAATTGCAAAAACTATGTCTATTTATTGTGACGATCATCAAGTTTATCAGTCAGGTATGCATATATTTGAATTTGACTTCCTTGTACTATTTGATTTAGCTTTGATTGTTCTATTCTATTTTCTCATTAACTGAAAGGCTTAATACGTGTAGTTCATCTAATACCATTATGTATACTATATCTAGGAAATCATTCACTGTATCTTCTACAAATTTAGTTAAAGCAAAAATGTTGTTGGATGAGGGTGTCAATTCACTAGACCCTGAGGGACAATCTTTAACTGTTTCAATTGATGGCTTGGAACGTGCAAGGAGGTTTTTTGGGAATCTAGACATTGAAAACCTCTTTACCTTTTCTACTGATACTAATGTCACTTGGAATCCAAAAAAAAATATTTCTTCTCCTTTTTAATGGAATATTAGCTATGAAATTTTATTTATTATTTTGTCTATAAGAATCGTTAAACTTCTAATTAACATCTTGTAGTAGTTACTGTATATCATTATATTATATTGCTTACCATATTCCAACATTTATATGTAATATTATTTTATTATTCATAAATATTAATGATTAAGAATAGCACTAGTCAACTTAAATTTATTATATTTTTATCTTATTAATATTAAAATTTTAGGTATGTTTATCTTCTTATATCCAAAATGATAATTTATAGAGCTTTAGTGCATTAACTATATATTTAATTAAACAAATTTATAAAGAAGGCAAATGAAATAATATGAAAAATCATATATAAATGTCAATTACAATTAACCTTAGGATTATTAAAGGATTTTTATCAATTTAACATTATTAACTATAAATTCTTTAATATTGAATTTTGGCAACGAATTCACATTTTAGTCACAAACACCCATGTTTTTTTGAGACGTTATTATGTATCGTTGCCAAACGCTGCAACCCAAGAAAATCGTTACCAAAGATATTGGTTTAGCAACGATACATTATAACGTCGCGAAAACCATGACTTTTGACGATGAATTAATAAATCGTCGCCAAATGACATTTAGCGATGATTTTCATATCGTGGAAAAAAATGTAACTAAGGGCCTGTTTGGTTGAGGGGTTAGAGATGGAAAGGAGTAGAATGTAACACACTTCCATCATTTATTTGAGGGTTTTATAATGGAATGGAATGGAATTGGATGGATGCGAAGGGTTTCATATTACATTCCATTCTATCCTAAACAGTAAAAATAAGAAACCTCCGATTCGGGAGGTTTAGGATGAAACGTAAACTAATAAATACATACTACCTAATATACCCTCAAAAATTCTTCTTACCAATTATTTCTTCTAGCCCTACCCAAACTCATTTTGCTGGACCCCGGTCCCGGAGCCCGGCCATCCTTGCTGGACCCCGTTTCCAGAGCCCAACTATCCACAACGGAAACATAATCGAAGACCGTTGGGCCCGAGTCCCGACCCCCAAGGCTGAACCCAGGGTAAAACCGTCGAGACAGACAAAAGTAATAAACTGCGGAAGCCATACATTCACATCTAGCAAA
>JANZLC010000007.1:135477-178306 GCA_026413385.1 Erythroxylum gracilipes
AAAGTATGGAAAAGAAAGATAGGATTTGTGGTGAATGATAAGATGTTATTGAATATAAGGAGTCATATGAATTGAGGATGAGTGTTGGATGAATTCTAATGAGAAGTTGAATTGTTTTGAACAATGTTGAAATAGAGAAAGTGAGGTTGGGATAAATTGTAAGTTTTGCATGAGGATAAAATGTGTATGCGGACTTCCAAGGAAAAACTGTATTGATCTAGATGGAATTAACCAAAGTTTTCTTCATGAAAGTTGTAGTATGTCTTTATATCTTAACAACGCTATAAAGTATGCAAAGTTTTGGATGTCGAAATTGAGAGATATGATCATTACAAGTTAGGATGTCGTATAGGAGATTTCACCCAGAAGTTACACTTACACGGCCTGTCCACATTAGTTCATTCGGCCCGTGTTTGACCCTCCAAAAGATAGAACTTCATTATTAGAAGTCTTCTTTCAAACCATCCACAAGTGAAATCAATCCAACCTCCTTAGTGAGAGTTATGGCATTTTCACCAGGGCATGTACAATGTGAGTTTAGATATGAATAGGTTGAATGCGGTTAGTCATAATTTCTTCATCCAACCCCCGATCAAGGTGATTCTTAAGGCTTTAGGTTTATAACACAATGTTCTACCTTTCCACAAAAAGTTATAACTATTGGTTTTGAATTCAAAGCGATTGAGTGGAAGGAAGTGATGGGGTCGATTGGGAGAGTTATAACTCCAAATTAAGGTTTCCTAAATTGAGGTTTACTAAATTTATGCTAGGAAGTTATAATAAATGAGTTTGATTATGGCGAGTGATTTGTATGGCCACGCCATTGAATAAATTGTGAGGAAATTTTGGGCAAATTCTTGCCTATATGTGAATATATGTTTTAGGTTATGCATTGAGAGATGCATAACATTTTGATTGAGCGTGTGATTAATTGTTTAAGATTTGATATAAGTCAATTATAATTTTGATTAGGTTATGCCTTGCTTTCGGTCATGGAATTTTGTATAAATGAAAAGAATGAAAACTCATCATTTTGATAAAATGATTCCGAACATGATTATGTGCTTCTGTTTGGGCGAGAGTGGAACCATTCTGTTCGTCACGTGCACGTTGACAAGAGCTTTCTCTCTGCTGCCTGTGGCATATGAGCTCCGAAATGGACTCATTCTGTTCATGGGGTAAACTTCGGTTTCCTCATTTTGTTTCATAGACCCTCAAGTCGTTTGTTTGTACATTGCATCTTTCTATAGTTATGAATGGTGCATAAGTAAGTATTATGTGATGATATTTGTAACTATGAGTTTGATGTTCCATTTGCGAATTGTTTGAAAATTTGAGAACGAAACATTTTATAAATTCATTATGAGTTTTTATAACAAAATGAACATTTCAACGGTTTTGCTTATTCTTTGTTATAAACTTATTACCCACGAGCTTTCAAGCTCACCCCCTTTTTCTCCCTACCTTCAGGTATTTTGAGCAAGAGATGGAGTAAGAGCGAGTCAGGGCATCACTCTCATTTTGCTGATGTTGCATTTTGAGTTATTTTGTAAAGTGTAAGGATTTGTCATATGTTAAGGATTATTAGTTCAAGTGACTTTTGTATTTTTGGATTTTGAGGGATTGATATATTATGGCTTGGAATGCCATTAGATCTTGTAAATTCTATTCTTTTGATGTTAATAGATTATGAATTATGTATGGATGATGTTGAGTGGAAATATGAGTTTATGTATGGTTACGGTTAAGTTGAGATTAAGTATAATTGAGGGAGATTTTTGCGTTGTGATAAATCGTAAATGCAAATTGATTTATTCATAGTATGTGTTATGGAAAAAGGAACATAGAGATGGTATGAGACTCTGTTCATGGGCATAACGAGAAATAATACGCACACGTTTTTTGGCACAAGGGGTTGAGCTCCGGAAACGTGGTCCAACATAGGTGGTATCAAAGTAAGAAAATGAAGGAATGATAGTTAAGGTATGATTCGTTTATGATGAGTTGAGTTCTAGAAACGGGATCCAACAATAGCTACATTTCTCCTATTTTATATGCTACAAATATTTGTAACTATAATTATATATCTAATATCTACTTAAAGCAGGCATCGACTAATTCGCCTAGTCAATGAATCTACATGATTTGAACATGTGATTTTATCGTCACAAAGGAGCAAGTTTTTTTTTTAATACTAAACACTAGTTGAATATTTTATAATTTTAATTTGGAATTAATCCCATTTGGAGGGTAAATATTTTTTAATGTCTAATTTAAGGAACGTTTTTCTTAAGAAATTAAAAGTTAATGTTATGGAAGTATATTATACGAACTTTGTGATTTAGGTTAATGAAATTGCGTGCAATTAAAGCATATTAGGGAGAATTTAATAGCAAATCTTATTTAAAAATTTTGTTTCATTCAAGTTATAATATTAAAACTAAAATAACTTTGTTATAACGCTGTGTTTCCGCCTTATCCAATAACTAGTCAGCTTACTTTCCAATATGAGAACCATAAATATTGGGACAATAAGCCAGGAATTTGGTATGTATGGGTAAATCAGATTGTTGTGGTACTTTTTGCTACTTCAGATGAAAGATGTTCGTCAAAATTTGTCAGCATCACACATTAATCATTAGGCTAGCCACCCGTTGAGCTTTTGACATATACATATTCATGCTGGGTCACGAGCCGTCATCCAATGCTGAGTTGGGTGGCTTCAATTGAGACAATTATGAGCGGAGGAGTGCACTCCACAATTTTAAGAAGAGATTTACTAATTATCGGTGGCATGTGGACATTACGTGGCGTTTGGGTATACGTAGTGTAAAATAAATCTATAAAAAACACTCAACCGATAACACTCTGTTTTTTTTAATATATAATTTAAATTTCTTTCTGTCTATATATATACATCTGTTTCTCATGCGTAAGCGCTCTAAACCACCATTTACCACAAGCAAGCAATCTCTATCTGTCCAACCAAAATCCCAAAAAGCACCAAAAGCGATCAACTTGTTCTTCCTTCCTTCTCAATATCCTCGTGATCCATCTACGGTAATGTTGTTTTTTTAATCGTGACATGATTAATGATAGAGAGAAGTTTCTGGTTATTATAGTTAATTAGATGATAGCCAGTAGTAGACTAAAGAGGGGGGAGATAGAGAGAGAGAAAGAGAGGGCAACTAACAGCATGGATCGGTCCATCGATTGAATGGCATTGAAGATGAAGATGAAGGAGAAGGAGAAAGAAGAGTCGTCGCGGACGGAATCATCTTTGGAAGAGGAGGATGAATATCAAATGTTCGAGGACGTGAGAGAGAGGCTAAAATCGTCGCAGGAGAGTAGGTTGGATCTGTTGGAGAGACAATTACAAACAGTGTTTGGTTCTGCGTTCAGGAATTTGAACGTAATCCATGGTATTCGTAACGCCTCCAAAGGCCTGTTCATTCACCCTGAGAATAATAGGTAAAAAGTTTTCCTCTTTTTCTTTTTCAAAATTTTAAGCTCAATTAATTCACGCGTCACGTAACTCCAAATTAAGGGACCAATTTTCTATTACTTTTATCGAAGACCAGCCCTATTCCATCCCTCCATAGCCACAAAATTCAGTAAGTCCTAGCAACATTTATGATATAACAGATTGGTCTTGGGTAAATTATGTAACAGACAATCTTCACTCCCAAATTAAGTGGTGGCTCTCCTAAATACTAGGTGAGTTGGGTGGTCCCAATTACTAGGAAGAGACTCAGACTGTCACTCCCTTATTGGTTTTTCTTCTTGTCTGATATTTGACTACCGAGTTTTATATATCTTACTCGGAACCAAAACCAGCTTTGCTGGTATCCATCGGTCACTCGTAAGATCTTTCTTTAATCTGGAACGACTGGTATCATTATTTCATAATCATAACATAAATTCGCTTTCCATACAACTTCTTTGCTCATGTTATTTCCAGTGTGAGGACGTATGACAATGATATAGATTTCTGTTCTTTTCTTTCGAAACATTTAATGCAATGATACGGACTTTTGTTCTTTTCCTTCGAATTTTTATTCTTTGCTTTCGAACATTTAATGCAATGATATGGACTTTTGTTCTTTTCCTTCGAATTTTTGTTCTTTTCTTTCGAAACATTAGTTTTGTCATACTTCTATTGCCAGACGATTTCTGGCTGGTGGTTCATGGTTATTGAGTACGTATAAGCAAGGACTGGGGATTTGAAATGTCGGAAATCTTGTGTTAATTATGTAATTGACACTCGTAGTCTAGCCCGTAAGTTTATGGGCTAGGTTCCTGGTGCCGTGCATGTTTGAGTAGTGCGGAGGTTAGGATGCAGCATTACAATGTGGGGCGGAAACAACGGGACTCAAGATTAATGTGGGGCGGAAACAACGGGACTCAAGATTACTTCTTCACGTGCTCTTTCACAGAAGGGGTTATCAGATCTCATGTATTCCAGCAGTCAGCAGACCACAGGATCAGACTTATTAATATGCAAACCAGATTTTCTTTTTTGTCTTCTTCTAAATAAGTTATATGATACAAATCTAAAATTAAGATTTTTTAATTAACATAGGAAATTATGTTGTAACTTAGAAATTAATCTATGAAAGTTATCAATTAAATTTATTATATTCAAAAGTGCCCCATAGAATTAAAAAATAAGTTATTTATTAAATTTGGAATAAACTTATTTCTAATTAATTAATTTTAATTTTATTGAAATAGTTCAAAATCAAATATCCATATTTCATTCTAAAAATTATTAATTCAAATCTTTATTTCATATCTCTTTTTTTAATTTTGAACTCCATGCTTGGGTTGCAGTAATATGGAACACTCTAACTTGAACACGAAGAGTATAAACAATTTCGATTAACTAGAATTGAGATTTGTCAATAGTTTTATAGATTGAATTTTTTTATTAGAAGAAATCGAGTTCATATTTATTTATAATAATTTGTAAACAATAGCTTAGTTTCATCTTATTAGTAGTAATCTTTTTATTTGATAACATGTATTGGCATTTTCATGTTTTTGTCAACCCTCTTGTAATAAAAAAAAACACAAGAGGAACTTAATTTTTGACCATTTCTATTTAAAACTCACGAAAGTTTGATCAGGCTGTTGATGATTGACACATACATATATAAGATTTTAACATAATTATAATTTTTTCAAAAAAAAAACATAATTATAATGATGCCGTATATTATATATGAGACTTCTAAAAAGTCATATAGTTCTAAAAAGTCATATAGATGTGTATGACGTTGACTTTTCATTGAATAAGAGAACTGGTCCATTGGTACTTTAATTATCGGAACGAAGCCGCAAAGTCCTCTTTCTCCTTGTAATCTTGTCCATTATCAACTCATATCTCAATCAAATCCAGAGTTTTTTTCTTTTCAAGTGATTAATCAAATTAGAAATCGTTGATGTGTACGACTTATGGTTTGTACAAATTTTAAAGGTTCCATGTTTATGAATGATAATGATGCAGGTGGTACAGGGCGTGGACAAAGTTCATTCTGATATGGGCAGTGTACTCTTCGTTCTTTACGCCAATGGAGTTTGGTTTCTTCAGAGGATTGCCGGAGAAACTATTCATATTGGACATTGTTGGACAGATTGCTTTCCTTATCGACATTATTTTACATTTCTTTGTTGCCTTCAGGGACAGTCAGACCTATCGAATGGTCTATAAACGCACTCCAATTGCTCTTCGGTTGGTTACTTTGTGTTAATTTTTCTTGACGTTTTATTTAATAAACAAGATCTTTCTCCATTATCCATGATTTTTAATCATGGAGCTTTCATAAATTTGTGTTATTTATTTATTTTATTCTACAGGTACTTGAAGTCCCATTTTATCATTGATGCACTTGGTTGCATGCCTTGGGATCTCATCTACCGGGTATTTGTTTTGTTTCCTTAGCTAGATTTGCAACATCACTGAAGAGCTACTACATTCATTTATAGATATGTTTTTCCTTTGATTTGCTCATGTATGTTCACCAGTGACCATTCATGTTTTAGATACTCTTCAGAACTATTATCAAGATATAGATGTAGTGGTGGTCTCAATGCATCATACTCAATTTCTGGTGATATGCATAATCTGGACATATTTCCATTGCCAATTTTGTTACGGTATTCCTTTGTTCATTGGAATCTGAATTTGTGTTTGACTTGCGCATTAATATTTCCAAGTTAAAACCTTTACTTCTTCTGTTGTTAATTCCCTTTTGTAGAAGCTAAGAGCAGGGTTTGTTTGTTTGCTTGTTTCCACCACCCCCCGCTCCCCGCCGCCACCTCCCCCCTCCTCCTAATGTTGCTGTTATGTGTTTGTAAGGTCAAAATGTAAACGCTCCAATGCTGTTGACTATACCTTTCTCTGTAATCATTTAAAGAATATTGTGTTTTACAGTCATGTGGACGCAAAGAAGAAGTGAGATATCTTCTCTGGATAAGGCTCAGTCGGGTCAGGAAAGTCACTGCTTTTTTCCAAAAGATGGAGAAGGATATACGGATCAATTACTTGTTTACCAGGATTGTGAAACTCATTGTAGTAGAACTCTACTGCACGCACACAGCTGCCTGCATCTTTTATTACTTGGCTACCACTTATCCAGAGTCTCATGAGGGTTATACGTGGATTGGAAGTTTAAAAATGGGTGATTACATGTATTCGCATTTCAGAGAGATTGATCTCTGGAAGCGGTACACAACATCTTTATATTTTGCTATCGTCACTATGGCTACTGTCGGTAAGCTGCTTCTTTAGCAAGTTAAGATTTGCATGGCTAAATTATTTAACAAACTTAATGAAACAGAAAGGAGCGTTATGGCAATCATCTCATGATCACTGGCTTGAGAACATAATAAAATTATTTGAAGTAACCTATCCATAGCTTTCTAACTTTTAAGAAGGGCATCATACTTCGTTATGGATGTTTCTATGGGCCACAAGAAATCTTGATTTTAAAACTTGTTTAAAATGTTGAGAATGTTCTGTTCTAGAATGAGCATCTCTATTTTACACTGCCCTTCTTTAAAGTTTTGGTGAAGTTTATCTGATGATAGAATCAATGATAACATAGACTTTCTAGGTTTAGGTTACAAATAAAAATGGATATTGACTGGGACAAATTCCAGCCTGATAAAATTCCATATGATCACTTGCACAAGAATTGCTTGTTATGTTTTGGAGTGCCTTTGGTGCTAAGATATAATGGTTTTGAGGGTTTAGCATAGAGGGCTAGAAAGGGCAGAATTTCATGTGTTTTCTTAGCCATTATGTTGTTAATTTGTTCTGATTTTATTGAAGAAAGAAGGGAAGCCTCAACCAGTATTATGGCTCTGATACTCTTTTCTTAAGAAGCCTATCAGTTGTGGGTTATCATCAATTGTTGCATTTCTAATAGCTAAAAATGGTGTCAATCTCACTTGACGATGCTAGTGTAGGATTTGCGTTTCCATTTCTTTTGGCAGTTCTGAGATATAATCCTGCAAAGTAGCCTAATGTGAAATGGTAGCTCTAATAAGCCATATAATATGCTTCCTAACAACATTTTGCATAATTAGGATCACCTTTCCGGGGCATGATGTTTTTCATTTTGATACTGTGGTCTGCTTGGAAGTAGTTTTTCACTGGTTGTGGCCTTCTATCATGCAGCAGACATGCTGCTAAGGTGTTCAAGGTGGTATCTGATTGTTGTACTAATGGTGAGTTTATGAAGGAGAAGATGCTAATCAGATACTAAATTTGACCCAATTGATTCAATGTCCAGTGAGATAGTTATACGAGGCCATCAAATATAAGATTTCGTTGTAGTGTTAGTTCAAGACCTAAGTACTATGCTGCCTTGAAAATCTTAGATTAAATCCTTGTTATGTTTTCCTTAAAGAGTGTCAGATGAGTTGGTCGGTCTATTTTTTTTTTACAATTACTTTGGCATGCAACTTCTTTTCTTGTAGTTAGCTTAGCAGTCAGTTTAAGCTTTTATAGAACAGAGGAGTTGGTTTCATTCTGTATGTTCGCATTATTACTGATTGATAGTGAGATCCTTCGCCCTCGTACTCTTTGTTCTTTGTTTCTGCCCTTCTGGTCTCTCTGTTTTCCCCTCAATTTCAGATTGTCTCATGCAGATTCCTTTTCTCAATTTGATGTTCTCTTAGGTTTCAAGTGTTTTCTATAGCTTTGGCGTTCCATTTCCCTTGCCACTTTCATTTAGTTACCTTTTCTTAATTACCATTGTGTTCATAGCCATGGTCAAGCAGTGGTGCTTCTCTTTTTAGTTCTATTTGTTTTGCAATATTTCCACATGGGCACAATGAGCGAGAACAAAGATTTGAAAAGAATATAAGAAAGACATTTTAGTTCATTGGCATTAGGTCAAAAATATGGTTTATGTTGAATATAGTATGTTTCTGGTGTTATTTCTAAGAGTGTTATGCTAAATTCATTTTCTTATGATGAAGTTATGTTTGATGTTCTTTTGTCGCTCCACTTTTACATGCTTCACTACCGTTGACTTTGTTAAAGAACGAACTGTTTATTGTTGTTTTCCATATTGATTTCCCAAATATATTTAGCTACTCCACCGTCTCATGGTATATTTAGGATTTCTTCTCATCTTCAGGCACGGTTTTCATTTTCTTACAGGCTATGGAGATATACATGCTGTTAATCTGAGGGAAATGATATTTGTGATGATTTATGTGTCCTTTGACATGATTCTTGGCGCGTATTTGATTGGTAACATGACGGCGTTAATTGTAAAAGGATCAAAGACCGAAAAGTTCAGAGATAAGATGACAGATGTCATCAAATATATGAATAGGAACAAACTAGGAAGGGACATCCGTAATCAGGTCAAAGGCCACTTGCGCTTACAATATGAAAGTAGTTACACTGACGCCACTGTTCTTCGAGATATCCCCATCTCTATTCGTGCAAAGGTAAACAATACACTACAAGATCTCTCTCAGCTTTTTCTCGTTATTTTGCTTTATTAATTGTCCATGTTATCATCAAATGTATCTGCCTCAAAGCCCTTGTTCAAGATATCCAGTTTCTATCCG
Source organism: Erythroxylum gracilipes (assembly GCA_026413385.1). NCBI lineage: Eukaryota > Viridiplantae > Streptophyta > Magnoliopsida > Malpighiales > Erythroxylaceae > Erythroxylum > Erythroxylum gracilipes. The sequence continues at coordinate 144,571 of JANZLC010000007.1, forward strand.
CGCAGAAGTAAAGAATGAACGGAAAGAATCCTTTTTCTTTTCTTATAATTGTTTGTTCTAAATTGATGTCGTCATATGGCTGTGATGCGAATTTGACCTTTTGTGGAAAGATGGAAACAATGGGGCATATTTCAAACTGAGTGGGAAAGAGTATATTAATTACCCCCTCATTGTCTTAAATTCTTGAGTAACATTTTCTATAAATAATGCGTTCCCTGAAATATTTAGATCGTAGCTGATTCTGCTTGCCTGGCCTTCCAAAACTTTACATGATGTGTGTCTATTATCTAATTTTATATCGTGCATCTCCAAGAACCTAAGTTTACCTGAAAAAAATAGCAACCTTAGATCGATCCTTTTTCATTAAAAGACAATCCAACTGAAGCTACCACCTGTGAATACTTTGAGAGAGCTAGTACTTGCTTCTTCTGGAATTCAACCTTCGTCCATTCTCAAAAGGAAAGCAATACTTTTCATGCCCTCGTAATCTGTATAATCCTTACCAGCTTCTTTGGGCAGTATAGCTGTCTCCTAGGATCTTCTCCAGTATGCCTTCTAGGGAAGGGCAATAATAATGAAGAATGAATATGCAGAAGTTCTGGTAGATAGATAGTAATAGCATGCAGCAAGAGGCACATACTAGAACTTTTCATTTGCTGAAACTCAAGGGAACCAGTAAATGGAAGTCAGCGAAATGACGTCTTCCAATTATTTCCAAATTCTGATGAATTGCCGGACTAAATGTCAGAAAGGCAGTCATAAAATTCAACATGCGACAACTCATGCTCTCTAGCAAAACTCTTGCTGCTGAGCAGGTTGTTTGAAGTTTCAGCTAATCTTTGTGATGTTTTCCCAATGAATCTGAAAGTTATATTTCTTTTCCTGAAACGATGCCATAAGTCATTTGTGATTAACTTTCATTTGCAACGCATGTCTTGTGTTCCTTTCTTTGGTTGCATGCATTGTTCCCATGATTTTCAGGCAAATCATAAAGGAATGATTTCTTTTGCAGATCTCTCAGAATCTGTACTTGCCATACATTAAAAAGGTCCCGTTGTTTAAGGCATGCTCTTCAGAGTTCATCAATCAAATTGTAAGTATTCAACAATATATCCTCTTCATGTTATTTCTCATTGATAGTGTAGTACTGAATAACTGAAATTTCTATTTTAGATTTCTGGTGCACAAAGATTATTCAGAATCATTTGATATTCCGTGTCATGTTGCTAGATTGCCTCATCAAATTGAAAGTTAGTAGAAGGCTTTCTTGGCTGGCTTTATGTATGTGTCTCTGGGTTCGTGTGTGTTTGTGTGTATGTTTGTGTGAGAGAGAGAGACAGAGAGAGGAAATCGATTCTCTCTTTATGCCTTCTGTTTGTTGCTCAATTTTCACGGCATTTCATCTATGCTAGGCTCATCTTTATTTTACTCTTTGACCTTTCAGGTTATCAGGCTCCATGAGGAATTTTTTCTCCCAGGAGAAGTAATTATGGAGCAGGGACATGTTGTAGACCAAATTTATTTTGTCTGTCATGGCTTATTGGTATGATATATGGTTCAGTTGGTGAATTACTACAATGCTTATCATGTATTTTCTTGTATTACACAATTACATCATATTCCTTTCAACCTGAATGTATTCTTGAGAAATTCTTCTCTACATTTAACTCCCATTTTTCTTTGCATTGGCATTCTAAAATTTTGGAATTCAAAGTTTTGAGTTTATATTGTTATTTAGATGCACCAAATACATTGTACATGTTTGCCGGCGGATGATTTGAATATTAAATTAGTTCCATCTCTAGTAAATGCAGGCAAGCACTTGGAAAATGCATTGATATACTTAAATTTGCAGCAGTGTGCATTGATGTTACAGTTTTGTGTCAAATTTTGTTAGCATTTTTTTGTTCTGTTTCAGGAAGCAGTTGGATCTGTGGGAGATGGAGAAGAAGAGACTGTCTCTCTTTTGCATCCTAACAGCTCCTTTGGAGAAATTTCTGTCCTATGCAACATTCCTCAGCCTTATGCAATTCAAGTTCGTGAACTAAGCAGGCTTCTGCGGCTTGATAAACAATCTTTCTCTAATGTACTTGACATATACTTTTATGATGGGCGTAAAATCTTAAACAACCTTTTAGAGGTAATTTAAGCCATTCTGATATCCAAGTCTTGCCAACTTAATTTCTAGTATATTCTTCTTTATATTTACCTCGTAAATGCAGAATTACATATCAGGAAATTTATGTGGTCAGTCAACAAATGTATTAATGATTCAAATCATTAAATAAAGGGTTCGTTTATATTTCAAACAAGTTATCCAAGTTAGAAACTTTTGCAGGGAAAAGAAATATTTCTTCGAGATAAGCAACTGGAATCAGATATCACATTTCATATTGGTAAGCAAGAAGGTGAACTGGCTTTGAAGGTGAATAATGCGGCTTATAACGGAGACCTTTATCAGTTGAAAGGTTATGTTAGAGCCGGAGCTGATCCCAACAGAACGGATTATGATGGGAGATCACCACTGGTAAGGTCTATGTGGTTTAGTTTTGTACATTTTTCCTCCTGTACCTGTTTCTCTACAAGATGAATAATACATTCTAAAGTTCCCAGAGAGGAAAACACAACATACATATTATCTTAACTTGTGTGGAGCTCCAATGGTAACCAGATGATAATGGAGCTTCTAGGGAATAACTCCACGGGGCCCTCTCTCCTTGAATTTATTAATCCTTCTTTCCTTCAATGTAAGGACCTTCACTTGGAACCATTTCTGTTTTCCCTAAGAAGGAAATAAAGAATGATTAGAACGAAATAAGGCACTCAGCTCCTTTAGTTTCGTGGGATTAAATACTGCTCTAATTAGTAAGCCACGCTAAGATAAGTGCTGTCATGAGGCTGTGTGATGGGCTCAAAATAATGCAGAGAGTTCTCCGAGACGGAAGAAATTCTTTTTTTGGTTCTCCATTGACAACTGTCAGTCCAAGATTCCTTCCATATCTTTTTAAGCTAAGTGGATGTGCGCCTCAAGAAAGAGATGTGGCATTTATTAGCTTAAACATGTCATACTTGAATAGCTCTAACAGCTGCAACATTTGGTCCTCAACTTGTCTGACTTCATTCCACCTAGAAAAGGGGACAGCTGCAAACAATCGGCTCTCAATCGTCTATGATTAAAGAATGCCCGAAAGGAATTGCTGTTACCAATTGAAAGAATTTCCTGTTTTCTTTTTGACCTATCATTTGAATAATAGAACTAAGCCACTAGTGCACGTCCGACCGTCACACTACTCTGAATGTTGGTCAAACATGGATATTACATTTTAGTTTAGGTTAAATCTGTAGAATCGCTCCTATGATCTAGGGCTAATATGCATCTTGACTTGGGGCGTGCAGAAAGGCATTCGCTTCTCAATCAACTTTTTTTCCCCTCCTTTCTCTGCTTCATTCCCTTTTTCTTAGGTCCATGTTTCTTAATAGGAATGGCAGAGATGCTTTGAATGACAATGATCAAAACCCAACTACTAAACTTGACTTTTACGTCTCTGATATTTTGGTGTATTGCTGCTAAAGGGCCGTTTGTAGTTGGACATGCTACTCGCAATATGTCAACTCGTGGAAGCAATATTTGTACTTTGCTCATACTTCTGCCAACCTTTGTTAAATTAGAAAGAGTAAGAATCACTGCTGTATCTGACGAAGGTTTTTTCATTGATCAGCATCTAGCTGCATCCAGAGGTTACGAAGACTTTGTACTTTTTCTTCTCCAGGAGCAAGTTGACATTAATATCAAAGGTAATCTCTTTCTAATAATTTTCTTTCCTGAAGCAGTGATTAAAATTATTAATCATTTGCATCATAATGAAACTATTGTAGATAAATTTGGAAACACGCCATTACTCGAAGCGATCAAGAATGGACACGATCGAGTTGCATCTTTACTTGTTAAAGAAGGAGCATCCTTGAATATAGATAATGCTGGAAATTTGCTATGTACCGCTGTTGCTAAGGGAGATTCAGATTTTGTCAAAAGACTTTTGACAAATGGCATTGATCCAAATGCAAAGGACTACGATCACCGTACTCCACTTCATATAGCTGCCTCAGAAGGGTTGCACATGATGGCAGAGTCGTTATTAGAAGCTGGAGCTAGTGTTTTCTCCAAAGACAGGTAAGCAACACTAATAATTTTGTCCGTTTTGACTGGACATCGGAGAATCATGCCTGCATTAAGCAACAATTCTCCTGGCATATTAGTCGAGTAATTTTCAGGCATACCAAGATATGGTGGAATGAGTTTGGCTAAGAGTTAGCTTATCCTCAGCTTAGGTGAATGCAAGCTTAGTCATTAAGCCTAATTAGGAAGAATTGGAGGATGTTTAACTTTGTATTATGTTAATGCTATTCGGAAATTTTCCTGCAAAGAAACTGATGCTTGCCTAACTTTACTCTGTAGATGGGGAAACACTCCACTTGATGATGGTCGAATATGCGGTAACAAGAAATTGATGAGGCTGCTCGAAGATGCCAAATTGACTCAGTTATCTGAATTGCCTCAAGTCTCTCAAGAGTTGAGAGGTATCGTCAAGATTCATCAACTTACCCTTTTTCTACCAGGAATTACAACTTCTCAATGCATATGGAGTTTGGATTAGTATTTGTAGTAATCTAAAACACGCTACATATTATTAACTGGAACATATTCTATATTATTAACTGGAACATATGTTGCCAGTTACAGAAAAGAACCGTAGAAGAAAATGCACCGTCTTTCCCTTTCATCCAAGGGCCACAGAAGAACATAGAAGGACCGGAATAGTGTTGTGGGTGCCTCCGACCATGGAAGAACTTGTAGAAGCAGCAAAAGAGAAGCTAGAATTGCCAGGTTATTCCTGTATGCTATCAGAAGATGCAGGTAAAATTCTTGATATAGAGATGATCGACGATAATCAGAAGCTGTATTTAGTGAGCGACTGATTCTGAAACACGCTAGTACTAGTTGCATACTTTCACTCTCTTGTTGTACAGTTCTGTTATCATATTTTGTAGCTCTGGAAGCATTTCCATAGAGCGAGGTAATTATTAGCTTTGTTCTTATATGCATGGGGAAATTTGGAGTGGGTCCTTAATTTTGATTTGCAGAAGAGTGTAGGATCTTATTACGGTCTTCTGTTTTAGATCGAATCTATGAAACGGAGTTTAAGATTAAGGTGAGTCTTCGTTTTAACCCTTTGCGGAAATTAGACTAGAACTGTTATAGGAAACCCTTGAATCTCAAAACATATAAATAATTGCTCCCTTCCCCTTCCTCTGATTGTACTTAATATTGCAGTAATTACGATTCTAACGGAGACAATTTCACCAATATTAAGTTGTCCCCATGTTCCGTTGGGACTTGTAGAACGGGCCATTTGTTAAGAAGAGCACGGACCAAGAATGGGATTATTGATTGGTATGGATGATGAAATAAAATCATTCTTTCAATTAAACAGTCCATGACGAAACTTCATTACATTTCTTGTTCATGTCACATTTATATTGTGAATTCGGCTGAGAATCGCATTACGACTTTGTGAGGACAGAGAATGCCAAATCGAATCATCTCTTTAGCCAATTAGTCTGGATTGGATGGTTTTGTTGTTTTCATATTAATAGAGTTCCAAATATCAACATACATAGAGGAGAGGATTAGTTTACTAGGTCTTAGGACTGGAGTATGCTGTCCAGCTATATTTTGATGTCTTAAAAGAGTTTTTGCCAGAACAAAGGAGTTGAAAACATTCGCAATATTGAACCAGGACAATAGGGGAAATGTTGGCGCCTCTAAAGGAGCTAAGACAGTTACTAAATGACAGGAAAAGACTAAGCTGGAATTGTTACTATTTATGGACGATTCTGTTCTTTCTCCTAATCAATCTCTTCTCCATTCTTCTCTCTGTTCAATTATCTCCATCTCTTCTCTCACTTTTCTCTCCTCTTTTTATTTCTAAGTCATGATCTTAGTACTGTATTAACTGGTATCAAAGTGGCCAATCCATGACGGATGGAACATGACTGCAAGAGTTCACAAAGAGAAATTACAGTTATGGTCAAAGAGGCAGAACAGTGACAAGAGAAGAGACTCAATTAAGCTATCGTTAAACTCAAAACTCTCTTTGGAGGGTTAAGCTTGCAGTGTCAAGAGATTATGCTGTCATGACCTGATCAGGCACGTGGTCGGTACCTGAACCCAAGTCAAAGTCTTCAAATCATACGCAAGCCTAATTATTAGTGACAAAAACAAATACAAAATTCCAGAAAATAAATAACAACACAGACACATGTAAGTACAAGTACAATAATGTTAGCTTGTATCATATTTTTTTTTTCAACATACTAGATCATATCACTGTAGATGTTAGAGTACAAGTGAAAATAAATAAGAAGCATACGTAGAGATAGATATGCTGCAATTATCACTCCTAAGTGTCACTACTGCGAAGTTAATGATAGCTGACCGGAAAATTAGAGTTGAATGGAGTGGAACTTTATTGTGTAAGTCTATATCGCCTTAAGACATCCAATGGCATGCTCACACAATATAAAGTTAAATAATAGTATAAACACACATATGTGATGCATGACATATCACATGCAATGCAAGGTAAATCGTGGAGAAGGAATGTTTGTAGGACCCTAATCTCTAAGGATAAATCATCATAATACTACACCTCGAATGACTGTAGGGAGCTAAGCATCACTTATGGTCTAACTATACACCTATACTCATATAGCTATAACGCTCTTAGTATAAAGGGGTCGGGGAAGTCAAACATCACCAATAGATCAACTATCACTCAATACGTCCAAAGTCACAATAATATCAATAATATAAATATCAAACAAGGACTTGACTAAGAGTAAAGCATTAACCAGGATTGATTTGTATCATATCTCAATATCATATCACAATCATCTCTTATGATTAAACTAGTGTACATTTGGTCCTAATTTATATCCATCAAGTGACACATCCTATAGAATTTTCCTTTTCCATAATCACAATCAAACACATTAACACACAATCTAAATATCAATCATGTAATTTCACAAAACAAGCACTCGATCATGTGAGGACTGTCATAATGTATACAATATGTCGTAAGCACCCAAACATGTATGTATATACTTATATATCGTAATAATATTTGCATAAGCATATGTATATGTATACTTATATATATAAGTACTTATATATATAAATACTTATGTATATAACTTGTATGTATATACTTATATGTCGTAATAATATTTGCATAGGCATCACGATAACAACTATACAAATTACATATGTATATGTATATACTTATAAGTACTTATATATATATGTATATCATATCATCACCACATAGGGCGTCTATCATGGTTTAACACATCATCATTCATATCAGTATAGAAACATATTCAATAGCTAGTATGGATTCAATATCAGTAGATATATAGATATGAACTTACCTGATTAATGTACTTGTCTATCTAAACCTTGCGATGTGGCTCTCCCTCCTAATGTATTTCTATTTTCGTTAATCGATAGTGATACAGATGGTGACTAACAATAAGACCATAAGGACTTTGCTCCTAATGTTGACAGGAGTCTAGTAGTGGTGGTGGTAGTGTGTAACACTCAATAGAGGCAACAGATCAAAGATTTTAAAATTTTAATTTTCTTCTCAATTTTGTAATGATTTCATCTAACGATTGGTATATATAGTTGGCCATTTAGAGTTAATGGCAATGAAGAATAGATGAAGAGGATGGTTTTTTTTTTTCCCACCCCCATCATTTCTATTTTTCATTTTCACCCCTAAATGTTACTAAACAAAACCATCCTCTTCCTATATAAAGGAGGGTATTACAATCTCTCCGCCTTACTAAAAAAAATTCCTCAAATTTTACAACAATGTTCTATTGAGGATGGATATAACTCTCGCACTGTCTCCTAATATCTCCTAGACATTACTTTTTCACCACATCACCTTGACCATGGTAATTTACTTTGACTAGTCCATTTGAGAATCTAAAATGGCAATTGGCTCCTCTTTGTAAGTCAATTGTGTTCACCTCCAAACTCTACAACTGGAGTACATGAGAAGGATCAAAAATGTACTTGCGAACCATAGAAATGTGAAATGTTGAGTGGACTTGAGACATATTTAGAGATAACACCAATTAAATGTCACATTTCCAACTCTCTCTGTTATCTTGTAAAGTATAATATATCTTAAAGAAAGTTTTCTTTTCTTTCCAAACATCATCACACCCTCCATCAAAGTTACCTTTAGAAATACAAAATCCCTAACTTAAAATTCTCCTCACACTTCTACCTGTTGAACGATATCTCTAGTCTCTACTTGATTAATGAAAATTTCTTTAATGTGATCTTAATTAGTTATGGGCCCTCTAATTGCCTCTTACCTACCTACAACACATCAATCCTATCGATCTTAAAATCCATGTGAAGTCCTTCTAGAACTGTATACATAAGCTTTTGAATCTTAGGGCCTTGGCCTTAGGCAACCTGGATCTTGTCCAATAATAATGACCACACTCAAATGCTTACTAGTAGTACTCTTAAGTCTAAAATATGAAACTGAGTGCCTTGATTTATCAAATCATATATCTCCTTGGTTAAAGCTCTCCTTTCAACTACAGTATATGCCAAACTACCCAAGGACTTTCTACTCAATGCATCTGCTACGATATTTGCCTTCCCTGTATGATCTTAAATTGTGTAGCCATAATCTTTTAGTAGTTCCATCTATCTTCTTTGCCTCAGATTTACGTCCTTTTACTGAAATATATATTTTAAACTTTTGTGGTCTATGTAAATTTCAGACATCTCATCATATAGATAGTGTCTCCAAATATTTAAGGCAAAGGTCACTAGTGCCATCTCTAAATCATGAGTAGGGTAATTTTGTTCATGTTTTTTAATTACTTAGAAGCATAAACAATCACCCTACCATTTTGGATGAACATATAACTTAGACCAAATCTCGAAGCATCACAATACAATTGAAATCCTCTACCTTCAGTTGGTAAAGCCAAGACTAGAGTTATAGTTAATGATAAGTGCTTGATTGACTATATATTTACTCCCTGATATTTAGGAATAATATTATGTTGCGCTTAAGATACTTATTTTGGTTAATATTTTTATTTTAGGTACAAGTTGGAGGAACAAGAACCAAAATAATCTAAAAACATATCCTAGGATTTGCCCTATTGATGTTCAATCTTATTTTCTTTTGTGGAATAAGAAGGAGATAAATTAGGGTGAATATGGAACAAAGAATGAAAGAAATGAAGTTATTGTAACTTACAGAATCGTGTATGAGACTCTGTAACTCACTGGAAGCGTGTAGGAGCGCGAAAATGTAGTTTCAGCCTCTCTTGCAACCTAGACGACCATTTATAGACTTACACGACCATGTAAGTGAGCTACATAGTCATGTAAGTGGCCATGTAACTTAGTAAGATCATGTAAATTCACAAATTTGGAGAAAAGTGAGACACATGGTTACCTAAATGCTCATGTACTTAACTGTATGTATAAATGATTTGAACACTTCAAATAGATCATTTATGTATGAACTCATTTCCAGAATCTAAATTGCAGTACGTAATCATTGTAACTCTAATTCACTTATGATAAACTAATGGTTATGCATCATTAGGGATATCATAGCATAAAAGAAATGACTTGAGCTTATGTGATTGTTGCTTAGATTAAAATATTTTCCTATTAAGTAATACGGTTGTCACACTAAATTTAGAGAGCTTGTTATAGGTTATCTGATAGCTAAAACTAATTAAAGAGCTTGTTTTAATTATAAACAACGTAAGAAAAAACTGAGGTTAACAGAGCTTGTTGATAATCTATGTTTAATAGTTTCAAGGAGGGTTTGAGAACAGTATGATGATTGATTGTTTAATAAACTAAGCAATTTTAATAAAAATTTTGTATAACTAATTTAGTAATAAAAACATGTGTTTGAATAAATTTTTATCATTTATTATTTTTATAATGTATTTATATGAGAATTTAATGAATTTTCATTCTTTTTTTGAATTGTTAACGGGGTTAAATATAATGAGCATGCAAGATTTAACCTTTTTGGTTTTGCTTCACAAAATTTAAATTCTATCATATATTCCTTTGCATCTAATTAATGATTTCAAAGAGCTCTTTGCATTAGTAGTCGTTAAGTTTTTCTAACAGTTGGCAGTTTGCATATTTAACAACTACTACATAAAATAAGATAACAATGCATAAAGGAAATGAACCACTTGCATTATGTTGTTTTATATTAATCGAAGGGTATATTTTTTGTTTAATACAAAACAATATTGTTTAGGGATTTGTTTTCTTTTATTTAATGATACTTTATTCTTTTGTGGCATAATTGGTCACAAAACTGTATTGTTAGTTAGTTGAGTCCAATTATATATTTTTTTGGCCTTTGTTAACTTAGACTAGCTTAAGTAGCTATTTAAAATTTATAATTAAATAATAGGGAATGTTAATAATTTTTAAAATTTAATCAATAAAGTGTTAAAATGTTCACATATATTTAAAAGTTATAAATATTTATCTAAACCAGTGTAAAAAGTGTAAAATAAATACTTAAGAAAATTGTATCAAATAACTAGTGTGAGAAGATTTTACTTTGCTTTAATATTAAGTTATTAGATTCTCCTTGCTACTTTTAACCTTTTCTCTTTTTACTTCCTTCAATTTGTTGTTCCTTTCAAGTGTTTTTAGTTTCATCTCCTATTAATTAAGCCTCGTTTCTTAGCTAGTTCTCTTTGTTTTTGAATTCCTCCTATCCTTAGCTCTCTTTTTTTTTGTCTTTTCACTCTTAATCTTTAGTTGTAGTTCCTGTCTATCTTTTTTTTTTTTTTGCCTTTTCTCTCTTCTTCTTTTCTCCTATCCTTAGGCTTAGGTTCCAGGTTTCCTCATCTAGACTAAGGTTTCCTCTTCTCCCACTTTTTCTCTCTTTTTCTTTAAAAAATAGTTTTTAAAAACTTTTCTTTTACCTTGTTGGCTATTTACCTTTTTTTAGCAAAATGCCTCAAGTTGTCCTTAGCTAACCAAACTATCAACTTGGACCCACAAAGCTTCACTCCTTTTGTCTTAGCCCCCCTTTCACCTAGTAACCTTATCTCTTTAGCCCTTACCCCTTCTAGAACCATATCAACCTTCTTAACTTAAAGACTTTATCATATTTAACCCCTTACACTCTAAGCTCTCCTAATGTCAAGTGTTAATCGACTTGTCTTCCTTTGATAAACTTCATATTTTCCATTTAAGCTTTCAGAAGGAATCACAAAAATAGCTCCTCCCATAAAAGTACTTATAAAAGGAGTTTCTAAATGGCAATAAACTCTAGTTAGTTTTTTTTAGATAAGAGACTAGTTTTCTCTAGTTGGGTTTGAAGGAAGATCTATCAATAATAATAATCTCTTCCTTTTCAAAATTAACTTTGATTTTAGCGTACAAAGAATATTGGAAGTTAGCCCCTGTTGCTCCTTGGCATTATTACAACATGCCTTTCTTTCTTTAGAAATGGAAATCATATGTTCAATTGGAAAAATTGAAGCAAAAACAAGTTTTTTAAATGAATTAATATATTAGATTGTAAAGTGATTTGAGTTATTTTACAAACTATATTAGAAAACTAGTTCACATGGATAAAGCCACTTTTAGATGAAACAATTGAATTATGCTAGGATTTGTGTAGTAATTGAAATGCACCATGGCTTACCAATACTAATACCATCAATGAAGCTTAAATAATATTAAATTAAGATTATATAATAGTCTCTTATCAATTGAGACCATATTTATCTCACTAAGCAAAAAGTTGAAACAATGGTTATAATAATGAAAAATGAAGCTATAACTCCATTACAAGATTCATAGGTAGAGCCTAAAATCATTATAATAAGTGTTTCTTAAATTATGAATTACGAACAAGCAAGCTAATTCTTAACCATCTCCAACTAAGCAAACTAGAGATCCAACTCCTTCCATTAAGCATATTAGTAATCCTACTAGCTCTTCAAATAGTCAATCTCTCCTAGACTGTTAGAGGGCTCAATATCCCCAAAAAGCAGTAAGTATTACATGATTAGTTATATATTATAAAAGTCCCTCTTAATAAAACTCCTAGAAACTAAGTTTAAAGAGTATAACTTTAAAAACTTAGATTTCTTAAAAAAGCATTGGTCAATTATTTCCAATCATCAAGCTTATTACCATAGTAAAATATTAATTGCTTTTGACCTTGAAATATTAGAGATTCAACACTCTATAACTAGTAATTGGCTCATCTATTTATCAATAAAATTATTGTAAGAGAAATTAATACTCAAGTCATTTTTTATACATTTGAAAATAACTCCTTAAGAGATAAGCTGAAAGAAATTCATGCTAGCATGAACTCTTCTTAACTAAAACTTAGGGACTCTAACATCATTATTTATCCATTAAAAGAGGTCATTGATCTCAAGATGAAAGGACAATTCTTTAGTAGGATCAATAAGCAAAATGGGAGGTACTTTTTAAGGAAAAACTTAGCAAAATTCTTGTTAAAGTTTATTGGTTATACATTTTCTCAAAAAAGCAAGACCTTATTCATAAACCTTTATTCTTAGATCAAACTTCCTATTGAAATACATAACTTAACACTGAAGTAATAGAAAGGAGCTCCTTTCCAATTTAGTAACTTCATAGTAAAAGATGAAGGGTTTGATAAAGCTGACATAGAAGTCTTAAATCATGAAGTTCAGTGGCATAAACCTTGCATTTATATAGGAAACTACAAATGATCAATGACGAGCTTAAGAAACTCAATCTTAAGTATTATAACAATACTCAATAGGCATTTAAAAGTAAAAGAAAAGTTAACCCAAGTTTAATGTACTCTTTATGAAGAACTTATGAATGAAGCAAAATAAGAAAAAGAACAAAAACAAGAATGAAGTAGCTAACAAATGGAGATGAATTAGTCCTCTTTCTTCTATAAATTAGTTCTCTCAAGAAAAATATATCAATAAGATAACTTATCTATAAAAAGTTAATAGACATCTGGACCATTCTTAAACTGAAATCCTTCTTAAAGCAAATGATTATTTATAAATAGTCTTGACACCAACTTTAACAATTTCTCTTCTGTGCAAACACTTAAATCTTTTATCTTAGAGCAAATCATCGACACTGAAGCATAACTCTTGCATAAGCCCTTCATCTTAATCCAAATAAAGCCCCTACTTCTAATGGTCTTAATGTTTATTTATTTCAAAAGACTTGGATTCATACTAAACACTTAGTAGTATAAATGGAGTTCTTCAATAAAGATAAGATGTTAAAGGAATTCAACAATACTTTTATAAGTCTTATCTCAAATAATCCTAATCCAAATTCTTTGTTGGAATTCAAAATTATCTCAAGTTGCAATATTATTAACAAAATTATTATAAAGCTCCTAAATTTTAAATTCAAGGAAGTTTTAGAATATCTTATTAATCCTTCATAGGAATCCTTTATTAAAGGCAGGAAAATTAAAGATAAAATTATGTTAGCTCAGGAGCTTTTTAAGAATTATAAGAAGAAACACTCCATGAGAGCTATGCAATCAAGATTGATTTTCACAAAACCTTTAACTGCATTGACTAAAACTTCATATAAAATTCCTTTAGAGCTTTTGTTTTTTTTTTGTTTTTTTACCAAAATTCATAAATTGGATGAAGCAACACATCACTTCAGTATCCTATAGCATCTTACTGAATGGTAAGCTAAGAAAAGTCATTAAATGTGCAAAAGGATTATGGTAACATGATTTGATGTCTCTATACTTATTCACACCAAGTATTGAAGTTTTGACTAAATGATTGGTCAAGGAAGTTTAAATATCACAACAAATGTAAGAAATAGAGAATTTATTAGGGAGGCATAAGATTATTTTAATTCTGTTATTCTAAGGAATTTGCACCATCTCTTGTAATTTTGGTACCCAATCACCATAAATATAAAAATTAAAAATTAAAAAAGGGAGAGAAAGAAGTTTGGACGCAAAGTAGATGACACATCAATTTACACATCACAAAGCAATTATGAGGAGTCTAAAAAATTAAATGATGGAGGAAATATATTATAGGGAGCAAAAGACCCTTGTAAACTTCAATGAGGCACAATTTGGTTGGGGAAGTCATCATTCTTATTAGAACATATACAATCTAGGGTGGTAGAACCACTCAGATTTCTGTTAGTCTAACAACGTAAGGACTCACTTGGGACATCAAAACCTCTTAAGATTTTAGCAAGAAGAGTCCAGTTCATTGGATTCTAAATTGGATAAGATTATGGATAAATTCATGAACATGAAAGAGGCCCAGAAGAGACTAGAAGAGAAGCTTAAACAAGTAACATTAGATCATGCCTCTTCTATTCACAACCTAGAGGTTCAAATGGGGTCAGCTTTCCAGGGAGTTTTGTAAGAGAATTGTGGAAAACTGTTTGCGCAACAAGAAAGTAAATTCAATAGAGGATTGTAAGACTATCACACTTAGGAGTGGGAAAGAGCTAGGAGAATCAACAGATAAAAAAGCTGAACCTTGTAGAAGACCAAAAGAAGCATAAAAAGGATGAAGAAAAGAATGAGGACCCTCCATATATTCCTCCTCCACCTTATACACCAAAATTACAACTTCCACAAAGACTCCAAAAGAACAAATTGGATGCCCAATTTGTAAGGTTTGGAGAAAGCTGAAGAAATTGAAAATTACCTTGCCCTTTTTGGAAGCTTTGAAGATCACACCCACGTATGCAACATTTCTCAAAGACATATTCTCAAACAAGCAAACTTTGGGAGATAATCAAATGGTATCCCTAACGGAAACTTCTAGCTCCTTAATTACTAACCACATGCCTTTACAATTGACAGATCCAAGGATTTTTACAATATCCTGTGAAGTTGGTAACTTAACGATTTTAAAATGTTTATATGACTTAGGTACAAATATTAACCTTATGCCTTTATCAATTTTTAGGAGATTGAGGATGGGAGATATGAAACCAATTTCTATGCTTATTCGGTTGGCGGACCAATCAACGAAGAAATTGTTAGGATTGGTGGAGGACGTACTTGTAAAAGTGGAGAAGCTTATCATCCTTGTGGATTTTATCTTGCTAGATTTTAAAGATGATCAAAATTGTCCAACCATCGGAAAAGCTTTGATTGATGTCTGTAAAGACAACCTTATCCTTTGAATTGGTGATGAACACGTGAATTTCAATATGAACAAGGTATTAAAGAATCTGAAGGAGGTGAGTCATTTAGGAGAATTAATGTGGTTGAATCTTTTAAGGAACAAATAGAAGAAGAACAGATGACAACAAACATAGAGCTTGAAGCAAATAAGAAAGTCTCTATTCATAAAGTAGAAGTGGAAGTAGAGATGAGGGTGACTGAAGAAGAACAAGAACAGATCACCCTCTTACAAAACAAACTTATGGATTCAATAAAAGATTTAGTGAGTTTTGTTATTTCCTATTTTATTGATAATTTATTAGTAAAAAGGACATTACTGCACTTAATTGATTTCATTAATTTCAGTAATATTGTCCTTTTGATTATCTTCCAACATGTAGCTTATCTATAAGCTACAAAGCTGAAATTCTATAAAGCTAAAGTTAGGAAATACAGGTGGAAGAAAGCCACTCATAATTGATCCCAGTTGAGCTTCTAAGGATGCAAGGTCAAGTTAATGACCATAAATTAGCATGTTTAGTAGTTAGATTTAAATTGTTGTGTAGTTAGATTTGTTTTAATTTCTACAAATAAGTTTTAATGATTTGGAATGGGTTGGATTACTATTTCTCTTACTCTCTTGAATCACTTATAAGATAGGAAAACACTCTTGGTGTCAAACAGTTTAGCCTCAACACTATCGCCATCACCACCTCCTTTCCCATGACGATTTTGTGTTCTAAACCTTTTTCTTTTAAATTCTGTCTTTATGTTTTTTTATTTTATTTTATGTGTATTCCCACTTTATGTGTTGTTGTTTGCTCTTCTCACATTGAGGACAATGTGTTGTCCAAGTGTGGGGAGGGTTTTGTGCATGTATGTTTTCATTTGAATGTGAATTTTGCATCCTCTATGTTAGTTTTGTTTAGGTTTGCCTGATGTGATTCGTATGAATATGTTAATGGATAGGACTTAACGAAGTTGATTAACTTTGAACATAGTCTTTTAGGTTGCAAAGATTTATTAGCTCGCGAAATTACTGACCTAAGTTAATTTGTTTAAATATACATGTTAATTAGGATATAATGTTAGTTTATTCAACCTAGGAATTTGTCAGATTCATTTATAATTTTAGGCCAATCGAATAAGTAACATCGTTAGTGCCTTTTCATGAGAATTACTGGCTAAAGAAATAAGGTAATAATAATAATAATAATAAAATGTCTAAATCATAAGTAAATAATTTTTCTCTTGGCCTTCGAGTTATGTATTGAGCTAGTATCCAATTGAGAATATGATATAGCTAAGTAACCAGGGGACATTCAACACAAATGTTTGCTTTCGTGTCAAAAGGCTATAATGACATTCCAACCAAACCACTTAATAAAAACATGACCTAGTTGAGTAACTAGATCGACATTCATCATAAATGTTTGCCTTCATGTAAAAAGGCTAGGTTTATGTCAATCAAAATCAACAAAAGTAGTGTTTTGTCTGATAAGCCTATCAATCTTTATGAATAGCTTGAATTTTCATGAAAACCTACTTAGGGATAGTTACAAGTTTGATTGATTGAATAATTATCAATGTGTGTGTGCAAGTGATAGGGGTGAAAAAATTTGACATTGAGGTTTTAATTAATATTTATATTTAGTTCAAAGTACTTAGACGCAGATTTCGTAAGTTAATAAGTTAGAATGACTTGAAAGAAAGTGTTTGTAGTTAAATTTGTTTTGTGACGTTTAATGTCATTGCCTTATTATTGCATTTGTGTGTATAGTGTGTTTGGTGTGTTTTTGTTTTGCTTGTTTTGTTTTACTTGAGGACAAGCAAAAGTTTAAGTGTGAGGATGTTGATAGTTGTAGATTATATAATGTTTTAGTGGGTAGTTTAGTATGTGTTTAGTGGTTATATTGAATGTTTAGTGTAAGTCTAGGTTAGGATTTTGTTATTTAGTTAAATATTTATGTTTTGAGTGTTTTGTGAGTTAGAGCACCCCTATTGAGCTTTAATTTTTTATGTTTAAGGTGCCTTAATGTGTTTGGTAGTGTTTTAGGAAAAATATTGAAGAACGAAGGCGATTTTTTGAACGCCCAAAGCCAAATCCAAGGCCAGGATCATGGCCAATAAGCTACGATCGTGACAGAAGGTGAAATAATGTGCCACGATCTTGGCCTGTGCGTAGAAAGACTCGAATGAATTTTCGAATTTAAGTTTTCAAGGGACTTTTTGGAACTTTCGAACCAGAAAAAACCCTAGGGTTGCTTAAAACAAAAATACTATAAATAGGAAAGAGATGGAACCCTAAATGAGCTTTACATTTTGCTACATTTGGAAGAATATAAGAGACAGGAGGAAGAAGAGAGAAGAGAAAGAGAAGGAGAGAGGAAGCTAGTCTTTTCCATTGCTACCTGTCCTAAGTCGTCTGATCTCTTCCAAGTGATCCTTTCTTTTCATCTTTGTATTCTTTTACTTTGAATGTTAAGATGAATATGAGAATAATGATTATGAGTTTTGGATTATAGATGATGTTTTAACTTGTCTTTAGGGATTTTGAATTGATTCAACGTTAATCTAGTTATCTTTTGTGTTGATTAATTGGATGTTGTGATTAATTGTGGTGCTTGTATGTTTCGGTAATAAACTGATAGGCGTAAACCGAATAAAAATGATTGGGTTAGATTAATGAGAGTTAAATGACTCAATAGACCATACGATTAATCAAATTGGTAATTGATACAGAGAGAGATCCCGTGTAAGGACTCGGTTGTTCATTAGAACACTTAAGAACTAATTAGGTTATGGGCTGATCTTTAATTGAGAGATTCAGTTACTCGACTTATTATCAATTAGAGCTTAGTGATCATAACTCGAGAGAGAGTAATTCACTCCTCGATAGTCTAGAACTGACACCATATTAACACATAAGTAACTAAATTAGCATTGATGATAGGATAAATCCCTTCCTTCATAATTGGTTAATTCTCTTGGTTGATTTTCAATTGTGACTTTTATGTTACTCAACTTTAATTTTGTTGTGTGTTATTTTTATAAATTAATTTTACAACAATCATATTCTCATGTTTACTTTTTCGCTTTATTTTTATTTTCATTTTATTAATTTGTCTAATCCTTAGAGAACTTAGGATTAAATTAGTTCACACTTCCTCATGGGATCGACCCCTCTTTTACTATAATTCATGTCCTGTGCACTTGTGGTAGTTGAGAGTTTTAATTAGATTAAAACTTAGCAAATCAACAGTGGTGTAGAGATTCAATATATTGGGATATTGAGGGAGCCAAATTATTAGAGGGATCGGAGTTGTTTCGGGAGACGTTGGAGAAAATAAGAGTAGTAAGGAAATGTTGAAGGAAGCTCAGGATCGATAAAAGAAATATGCCAATCAACATCGTCGGGAGATGGAGTACAATGTTGGAGATATGGTATTTCTTCGAGTATCACCTTTGGAGGGGAATTATGAGGTTTAGTATGAAAGGGAAATTGAGTCCGAGATATATTAGGCCATATGAAATTGTACAATATGTGGAGTCATTAGCTTACATATTAGCATTACCACTAGATTTATCACAGATTCATGATGTGTTTCATGTGTTGATATTGAGACACTACCGATTAGATCTTAGTCATGTTATATCGAGGCCTGAGATCAAAGTTACAAATGATATAACTTATAAAGAGGAGCCAATGGAGATATTGGATAGACAAATTAGGAAATTAAAGAGAAGGGAGATTCAAATGGTGAGTGTTTTGTGGAGTCATCATTGTTCTCTAAGAGAGGCGATTTGGGAGGTAGAGGATGAAGTTCGACGTCATTATCCTTATTTGTTTGGATCCTTAGGTACATAATTTAATTTCGAAGACAAAATTTCTTATTTAGAGGAGAAGAACTGTAAAGCCTACATACCAAATAAAATAGCCCAGCCTAGCTCTTAACTAAAAAGCTATCAAAAGATAACATCTAGAGATAAACATTATGACAACCAACGACAATCATCTTCTTCCTTCATCTTTTTCTTCATTTCCCAACTAGAAAGTTTATCTAAAAACACCATCTTTCTCCTATACGTGACATTTCTCTTCTAAGTTCCCTCGTTATGCTTGTTTTGCAGAAAATTTGGAGGAAGTGTGGAGGTTAACAACCCCAAAATTCTTTAATACTTAAGGAAATTTCCAACTGCTATTTTGTAATTTTTGATTATCCTACACTAGTATATAGTTGATTTGCATATTATGGTTGCTTAGGACAATAATTCAAGTTGTATGAAGGGATAAGAATGAAGAAAATGTGGCTGAAAAAATGATTAAAAAAAGAGACAATAGGAGAAGAGGAGAGGGTGACGAAGATGACCTTTTTTAAAAAATTTAAATTGCATATGGGGGCAGAATAGGAAATGCAAAGAGTGAAGCGAAAATTTGAAATTTACTTCTAAGAAGGGCAATTTTGGTTTTACTTAAAATAGATAAGGGAAAAATAGAAATTTTAATTAATTAAGGGTATTTTAGTAATTATGGTGGTTAGGTTATATTATAATTAAGAATAAATTAGAAAAGAGAATAATGTTAGATTATTAAGTGTAATTGGGATTGAAATTTTCCTTAAATTAGTCTAAAATAATTTGTAATTTTTTAAGGTTCGAAGGTCCGACTAAGGAATAAATTGGACTATCATTTAGTTGAGTCTAAAATTGAGGCAAGGATAACCTTGAACTTTACTCTTAAAATAAAGTACCATTTTGTTATTAATAAATTATATTTTGAATTAGTCATTAATAGTTTCATACATGAATTACAAGGTATTTCGTATTTATATTTTGTTATTGTATTAAGGCGTATTGACTATTAATTCGGTGAAAATGTGTTATTAAATAGAGATTGGTTGATAATATGTTGTGAATAATTGGTGAAAATCAAGATTAGTAGCTTGCATATGATAGACTACATTTGATGTTTATAGATTGATAGGTTATTTAGATATGAGTGAGTAGTGGCTAAGTATCTATTTATAGAGCAGATGCCGGGACATCCTGAGTCCTGAGGATGTCTTATGCTGATAGCTAGATACTGGAATAGTACCGAGATGCCAAGAGAGATTGAGTAATGTTGTGTATGTTTGTATTATATGTATGTTTTAATCAATGGACTAATTATAATTATTTATTGAGTTATTTAATTTTAATGGTACAATCAGTTATCCTTACTAAGTAGACAGCTCTCCACTTGCCATTACTTTTTTAGGAGATTGAGTGATTGATAATAACTCCAATGCACGAGACTGATAGAGTGGAGTTTAGGTAAGACCAACAGATTAATTGTGTAAAGTTATTCGATTGCTTGTATTTTTGAATCTGGCAACTCAAGTAGTTGTGATATGTAGAATATTTTTGTATCTGTCGAATATCTTTCTTTTGGAGCTATTGATGATTTTAGTGATTAATATTGTACTCTGAGAACAATTTGGTTAATTATGGTATAAGAACTTTTGGGAGCATCACACAAATGGTAGGAATTAATGTACAAGATGTCGAGTTTCTTTTTGTTCCAATGTAGCGTCTATTGTTTGTTTCTACTTAGCAGCTTTACGATGTTTGGTTGAGGGTTTATTAATGAAATAAAATGTAATGTAATATTATTCCATCGTTTGAGAGGAGGGTTTATAATGTGATGAGATAGAAGAGAAGAGTTTTATATTACATCTCACTCTATCCTAAGCAGTAAAAATGAGAAACCTATGATTTAGGTTATGTTTGGTTTTATAATGGAATATAATGAAATGTAATATTATTACATCATTTGGGAGGAGGTCTTATAATAGAATGGAATGGAATCAGATAAAAGAGGAGGATTTCGTATTACATCTCATTCCATTCTAATATCAAAGTCCCTGGATTAGATTTAACCCTAATTTAGAAGATTTATATCATCCTATCTCTAGGGTTAATCAACTCCTTCTAATTACGATAAATCTATTCACACTAAGATTTCTCAATCTTTACGTATGAATCAGATTATGATATAATACTTTTGGGTTATTATAACATAAATAAAACATGTAATCAGATTGCAATATATTAAACAACAAATTGTATTAATAAAAGAATCAAATCATATCAAAGTATTTACATAAGGTTCATCTAACCTAAATACTAAATGGATGTTTAACTACATATTATCAAACACGAAATCAAACATAAATTGAAAGCAAAACATATAGAAAACAACGGGTTCATAATTCTAAATTTCCCTGAATATCTTCTATCAAATGTTCTTATGATGTAGAGGCTTGATGTTGTATTCTGATTAATCTTTTGATGAAATCTTCGTATTTCCTGCTTATTTAAACCAAAATTGTCATTTTTGGACGTTTTCCATGTCTGAAAATCACCTCCCAAAGTCTCTTCCTTTCTTATCTTCCTAAAAACTTCTTTTTATCATGAAATTTAAGGTTCTGGGAAGATGCACTATCTCTTGTATGGTTGTGCATCGGACTGTGAATAATCAGAATTCTTTGAAAATTGCAAAAGTGCACGGACAGATGCATAACCTCATATTCCTTCAGGTTTTTGACCTTGACATCTTCATATTTAGTTCATGACGTCTTCACATAAATTGTAGTTCCACTTCTTATATTTCCAAAGGATCCTCTTTTTCTTAAAAAAAATCCTTGTAGTGAGAGTATGGGCCAAAAACCAAGGGAAGGTCATACTGGGCCGAGATAGACTTCGTATCTCATTCTCAGCCTTTTTACCCCCTCAAAACAACAATTTTGAGCCTCAAGTTGTAGGAATTATGGTTTAAGATGTTAGCTTGAATTTATGCTCTTGAATCACCTTATTTGAATCTCATAAGCCTCATATATGTCCATGTAAAACTCTAGTAGTCAGGCCGCCAATTTTGCAAAAATAAGTTTTACTTTGAACAACTAGTTGCTGGTAAACAACTTTGAATATAAGCTTCTTGAAAATCTTGAGATGCCCTCCAATTATTCTCTAAAGACAATTTAGATTTGGACTCTCCATCTATGTTAAAAATTGTGTATAGCTTATGTGCATCAAAGCTTTGTTTTATGTCATGTTTTCATCCGAATTCTTCTCCTTTATGTTCGTGAAGGCAATTATAATTTGTGAAAGCACTTGGACTGAATTAAGTACTAAATATAGGATAAAATTATAAAATATAAAGCAAAATACATCAAATATGGGCGTAAAAAATATAGTCAAATATCCATCTATCATTGAACATGCAGAACATATCGAATGAAGAAAAGTTTTCAACTTCATAAATGGCTTGCAAAGTTAGGCAAAAATGGAGCTTCAAAGGCAGAATGTGAAAGACCTCCTAAATACAATAACGACTACAAATGCCTTGGTAGATCTCTAAATGTTGCCACCCATTCGAAATAGTAACAAGGGCAAGAAGAATGTTGCAATACAAAATGACTAAAAAAGGCAAGGAGAAGGTATATGAATCTTCTCAATGTAAGTTAAAGAAACAAATAAAATGGGATATTGCTTGTTCATTTATGAAAGGGCATTTTTACTCATATAAAATAGAAGGTGGATAAGGAAAAAATGAATTCCATGGTTATGAACAATTAAGGAAAATTAGGTAAAGACTCAATAAAAGATGTCTACTTTAAAAACTATGCTTTGTTAGGCATAGTTGGCCTTGTAAAGGAGCAAAAAATAAATAAAAGCAAAGACAAACCCGATGGAGGAGTCAAGTGGCACATAGTTGATGTGCCTATACAAACTTGACTTTAGAGTCTTTTAGGTAAATATATTTAGAGGAGTGGTCATTATTTCGATGAGGACATCAATTTCTTCTAGTAGGGTAGTTTATTAGACCTTTAAGTCTAAATTGTAGAATCATGCAAGTGTTGTCAGCGACGGATCCAGGATTTTAGTCTTGGGGGGGCAAGGAAAAAAAATTTTGGTCTTGAGAGGGAAGGACAAAATTTTTTCGTTTAGAGAAGGGGGGCCAGATTTCAATTAACAAAGCATTTTTTTTTAAAAAAATTAGTCTTGGGGGGGCCATAGCCCCTGCTGGCCGCCCCCTGGATTCGTCACTGAGTGTTGTTAAGCCTTGACTGATTTTTGGCACTCAAATTGATGGAACAAGGAAAAGACTTATGAGTAGGTAAGGTAAAAGTAACAATGTTGATGAAAGCTCGAAAGTAGATGATTGTTGGCATAAAATGGTGTGTATTAGCAGAAATCCTTGATGAAATGCAAGATTCGGATGTGAAATGAAAATTTGATTACGCAACTAAGTCAGGTCAAGTTTGAAGGTGCAAGAAGCCACTTAAATTCAACAAGGAGGTCAGAAGGTACGAAAACCTAAGATATTCATTAAACAATGACTCAAATTGATGCTAACTTAGGTCATAAAGCAATGCAATTGCATCATGGACATGCTTACATAGGCCATGCACAAATATAGCTCAGGATGGCTAAATAGTAGGCTCATTAAGGAACTTGGCTTCAAGATGTGATGGTATGATGACACAGGGCAAGAATATAGGTAATACCCTAAGAAAGTGGAAGCACTAACTTTTAAAGTGGGAGCACTTCTTCAAATAGTGAAAAAAGTGAGTTGGATGACATAGTAACAAATATAAATCTTTCAAGTATTTTTCCAATATGCAAAAGAGGAGTTAGTAGCCTTAAATGGATAACTCTCCAATAATTTAGTGGAGTTAGTGGAAGAAGTGGAAACTTCCTACTACCTTGGTGGACTTAGTGGAGAAAGTGGGTAGTTAAGCTTGCTTGGTCCTTAAGTTCTTGAAGTGAATATAAAGGCATCCTTTTTATTTTGTTTAAAAAGTAAGTGGAGCACTTTATATTTAATTATATGTAAAAGAGTTTATAGTTTTATAGGAAAGTTCTTTATGAGAGTTTCGAGTAGGGAGCTCTTTAAGTGGCATTCTTGTAGAGTTCTTCAAATTGAAAGAAACTTGAATCCTTATGTATTATATCTTTGTGATTTAATTAATAATAGGTTGCCTTTATTATATCTCTCTTTTCTTTTCATTTGATTATTTATGCAAAAAAACTTGTGTGATTGAAAGTGTGAGTAAAACATGATAAGCCACGTAAGTCCCAAAGATTGTCAGTCAAAGTAGTGATTGCTTAGGAATAGGTCAATTAGTTGTCATTACCATTGTTTCTTTTGTGATGTGTTGTCCTATTTTTTAGAGTAGTGTTTCCTAATTATTAGGAGAACTTGAGTCTTTCATTTGTATTTAATTTCGATCGGTAGAAATAAAGAGGGGAGTATTTTTATAAGGAAATATTTATTAGTTTATTCTCACCAAAAGTAGAATATAAAGTATCATCCTACAGCTTTGATTGGGACCTAACATTGGTATCAGAGCCAGAACTATCATGTCCACAAACAAGGAACGCATTGAAAATTTAGAAGCTAGTTTGGGTGGCCTCCAAACCAGTTTCTGCACCATGGAAAAGGGTGTTAACGACAAATTGCACCACCTGGAAAGTGCAATTAGTAATATTGAAGATTTATTCATTACCAACCACACCACAACTTCCTCCAATAACAAACCAGACCCTCCTACTGATGCTGCTACCCCTCCATCTCATACTCATAAAGATAATTCTCGCAGCCAACTAGAAGGTAACCATCCCTAGTTTTCACCTAAATTAGCTAAGTTGGAATTTCCTAGATTTTCAGGTGATGATCCTAAGGAATGATTCACACGAGTAGAGTAGTTTTTTTAGTATCAAGGTACCACCGAAGCTCAGAAAGTGCCTCTCGCTTCATTTCATTTAGAAGGAGAAGCAAACCAATGGTGGCAATGGTTGAAGAGATCATATCAAGAAGAAAGCAAGATTGTAACATGGCAGATTTTTCCTGATGAACTTTGGGCGCATTTTAGTCTGATTGACTGTGAAGATTTCGATGAGGCCTTGTCCAAAATTAAACAGGTTGGATCCTTACGAAACTATCAGAAATAATTTGAACGACTGGGCAATCGGATTCAAGGATGGATGTAGAAAGCTTTAGTGGGAACTTTCATGGGAGGGTTGAAATCAGAAGTTACATATGGTATAAGAATGTTCAAATCACAATCAGTGAAGGAAGCCATCAGTCTTGCTCGAATGCGGGATGAGCAGCTATCTTGTCAACGCCAATCTTCCCAAGTTGCCAACACATTCCTCACAGAGTCATCATCTTCTACCAAATGCAGAACTACACCAACACTGAAGCGACTCACATGGGACGGGATGCAGAAACGAAGAGCTTAAGGCTTGTGCTTTAATTACGATGAAAAGTTCACACCTACACACTGTTGGAAAGGACCACAACTCCTATTACTTGAGGGAGAAGATGATAGTTCAAATATAGAAGAGCATTCCGATACATAAGACTGTCAACTAGAAATTTCACTCCATGCACTTTCAGGATGGAATGCTCATAAAACCATGTTAGCAAAAATTAGGCCATTTGAAGTTGTCATCCTCATTAATAGCAGTTCCACGCATAATTTTATCAGTGAAAGAATGGCAAACATCTTACAACTGCCTGTGATTCCAACCGACCCATTCGATGTCAAGGTGGCAAATGGCAAGACGTTACAGTGCTAAGGGAGGTTCAATAATGTTAACTTAATGCTACAAGGTATCCCTTTTGTCCTCACTTTATATGCCTTAGCTCTAAATGGACTGGATGTGGTTTTAGGAATCCTGTGGTTAGCACAATTAGGTACTGTGATTTGTAATTGGGAACAACTTACAATAGAGTTTCAATGGGACAACCAAACATAGCGTCTGCAAGGCTTTGATAACCAAAGTATACTGTCAGCTTCTATGAGAGCTATTTCGAAAGATGTGCGACAGGGCAGTTCCTTGTTTGTCATCTATTTCCAACACATAGCAGCTCAATTGCCATCGAATACACACCCTGACATGCATCAATTACTAAAGCAGTATGAAGACCTATTTCAAGATCCTTCACAGCTTCCTCCCCCAAGAGAAATAGACCACCATATCAACTTGAAAGAAGGCAGTGAAGCCATCAATGTAAGGTCATATAGGCTTAACAAGTTATTATAGAAAATTTATCTACAATTATGGCATCATAGCGTAACCTCTCACCATTCTTCTCAAAAAGGGACAATTCCGATAACTACACGAAGTAGAAAAATCTTTTCAAGCACTTAAAGAGGCAATGACTACAACACCAACTCTAGCCATGTCAAATTTCAATGAGTCGTTTACAATTGAGGCTGACGCTTCAGGAGACAAAATTGGAGCAGTTATAACTCAAAAAGGACAGCAATTGCATTCATGAATAGGGGATTGGATGTTAACAAGTAGTCATAGTCGGTGTATGCAAAGGAGATGCTAGCCATAATCCATGCCATGCAGACATGGCATCTATATTTATTGGGACAAAAATTTTACATCCATACAAACCAACGTAGTCTTAAACATTTACTGGAGCAACGTATAGCAACGCCTGAGTAGCAGAAATGGTTGTCCAAATTATTGGGATATGACTACGAAATCATATACAAGTCGGGGCGCGAAAACAATGCAACTGAGGCTTTGTCTCGTGTCGTAAGCAATCCTAGCTTGGGAGCCTTATTTGTACCTGAAATTCAACTTTGGGAAACCATTAAATTAGAGGTGTGCAAAGATCCTTATGTGAATAAAATTGATTAACAAGCAGAAGACAATCCAGGTAGCCCCTATAGCAAGCATAATGATCTAATATGCTACAAGAATCATGTGGTTACACCTCCTAATTCCACTATTTTTCAACTTCTTCGAGAGTTTCTTGATTCCAAAATTGGTGGGCACTTTGGAGTGTTGAGAACTTATAAAATATTGGCACATCAATTCTACTAGCCATCCATGTATCAAATAGTAAAATGATATGTAGCTTCTTGTGATGTTTGCCAACGTGCTAAAAATGACACATTGTCACCAGTTGGACTTCTGCAACCCCTTCCACTTCCATGTCAGTTTTGGGATGATACTACCCTTGATTTTATTGATGAGTTACCCTCTTCTATTGGAAAAAATGCAATTCTGGTACTGATTGACATGTTGAGTAAATCAACACACTTTATGGCTCTATCTCATCCTTATACGGCAAAAGGGGTAGCTGAAAAATTTGTTGAAGGAGTTGTCAAGCTTCATGGCATGCCACAGACAATCATTAGTAACCGAGATGCCGTCTTCATGAGTCGATTTTGGCAGGAATTCTTCAAACTCTCGAGAACTCAGCTAAAAGTGAGTTTTGCTTACCATCCGCAAACAGACGGACAAACGAAAGTAGTTAATTGATGCCTTGAACAATATCTCTGGTGTTTTGCTTCTCAATAGCCCCGTAAATGGTGTTCTTTTCTTTCGTAGGCAAAATTTTGGTATAATACCATACATCATGCCTCCACAAGGATGACCCCCTTTCAAGCCTTATATGGAAAACCCCCACCTGCAATCCCTCGTTACCAGGAAGGCCATTGTTCAATAAATGGTGTAGACCGTAATTTGGCCTCACGAGATGCTCTGCTTCAGCAGCTGAAACTCAATCTACATGCTACTGATAATCGCATGAAACAGCTTCAAGATGCTAAGCAACGTGATCTATAGTTTGAGGTTGGTGACTTTGTCTTTTTGAAGCTCCATCCTTACCGTCAGCAATCGGTGTTTAAAAGAGTCTACTAGAAACTTGCCAACAGGTTCTATGGTCCATATCAGATTGCAAAAAAATCAGACAAGTGGCTTATAAGCTTAAGTTACCAACTGAGTCTCGTGTTCATCCTGTATTCCATGTATCACTCTTGAAGAAGAAGTTGGGCGAAAACGTGGCTAGCATTACTGATTTACCACTGTTGGATAAGGAAGGTGAGATGTTGATTGAGCCCGAAGCAGTACTGGATACACATTAGATCAAAAAAGGATCTAAGTTTGAAGAGAAAAGTTTGATTAAGTGAAAAAAAATAACCAGCTGAGGAGGCTACATGGGAGAGTTCACGAGAAATACAAGAAAGGTTTCTCAATGTCAACCTTGAGGACAAGGTTGCTGTCTAAGGACAGGGTATTGATAAGCCATGCAAGTCCTAAAGATTGTCAGTCAAGAATCCAAAGTATCTCAACTAGGAAGCCATGTAATTTTTTAGCAGTTCACGTACTAGAGAGGAAGTGCTTAGTTTCAGACTAGGTCCATTTGGTTGATTAAGTCAAAATAGTGATTGCTTAGGAATAGGTCAATTAGTTGTCGTTACCGTTGTTTCTTTTGTGATGTGTTGTCCTATTTTTCAGAGTAGTGTTTCCTAAGTATTAGGAGAAGTTGAGTCTTTCATTTGTATTTAATTTCGATTAGTAGAAATAGAGAGGGGAGTACTTTTATAAGGAAATATTTATTGGTTTATTCTCACCAGAAGTAGAATATAGAGTAACATCCGACAGCTTTGATTAGGACCTAACAAAACACTTAAACATAAGTAGCACTAGGCATTCAAGAACAAAGGAAGTTATTAGTTGATGATAAGATAGTAATGTAAAGTTGAGCTTTATAACTTAAGCCTAACCGGCACTCAAGGACTCTGGCAAAATCACTCTAATTATGTTGTGCCCAAAAACAAGTCCATATAACACCTACCAAAGTGGTAGGAATGGTGATCGTAAATCATCTCCTAATTTTTACCAAAGATCCAACTATATTGTTCAAGTTTGCCTTACTTGATTTATGTTTCCAAGATTCCTACAAAAGAGAATTTCTTTGGTTCCAAATGATCCTTGATTATCTTTTTTTTTGGGTTAATTCATGCTCCTATCATTCCAAGCTAAAATCATGGAGAAGATTGAAAGGCTATAAGCCTTTTTTCTTGAATTTCAACTTGGTTTCTTTTTGGTACTAGGAACTAACTTCTTGTTTAACTTCAAAGACATCTTCCACCATGCTTTTAGTTTTATGTAATATATTACCACGAAGAGTATCATCTACTTTGAGGAGGGGCTCAAGGTTAACTTGTTATGACATGGCATTTCCTCCTAGTAACTACTTTGAGTTCTCCCTCGATTCCTTAAGCGAATTGTCTGTACTATGAGGCACAATTGTAGCTTTCTATGTGGTATTAAGCTTATTCTCCTTCTCTAATGAATCAGTTATTGGTTTTTTTAGGATTATGATTAGGTTGGGGGTGGATGTTAAGGAGCTCTTCTAAGAATATTTTCTAGGATCTCTTACTAGATTCCTTTCAAGTCTTATTATTGGGGCATAAAGGCTTCCATTGATAGCTAATCCCAAAAGAATTTTCTATAAGTTTGCCAACAATCTTATGATTGATAGTGTCTTTGGTATCTTAGTATTCAAGTCGAACTCTACACAAATTCTTGTAAGGCCAACCTTTTTCATGGCAATAATCATCTTATTAAGACAATTTGATCATCTAATAAAACTTTATAAGTTAAATAAATTGGGGTTTGATATTCAAGAGGCAGGCCATAAAATCTTATATAGATTAAAACATGTTAAGCTTCATCTCCTTTAAAGTTAAGTTTGATCCCTACTTTACCAAAAGTATGGGTTTTTCCTTTGGTATTCTAAGACCTTAATTCTAAAACTTTTCATATAATTTGGTATCTGTGAATTTGAAGAGGTAAAGATCATATTCACTCAGTAAAGTGATCTGTAATCTCAGCTTCGACCAGCTATTTATGATGAGTGATGAACCATCGAGAAGGTGATTCTCTTATTAGCTAAGAAGCCTACAAATGTACTTTGACTATTTAGCTACTTCATTTGGAAGAACTTCTATTGGAAGAGAGACTACTCTGGGTCCATCAGTGTAGAGAAGAATTTTAGTTTGTCAAAAGTAAGGGGTTCTTCTGCAAATTGGCTCCGGGTTCTTTTTTAGGCTAAAGGCAAGGGAACTGGAGGACTTGAGCTTCCTAAGAAGTAATCGAAGGGGCAATGATAGTCTTAGGAGATAAGACCTAAGATTCTTAATGAAAGGAAATAACCGTAAAAGAGCTCGGGGAAGAAACCCTAATGGTAATACTAAGAGACAAGAATTCAGTTTCTTAAAGGGAAAGAGGAGCTAACGAGGATGTTGAAGAAGACGGAAGTAGAGGTTCTTTACAAGAGGAAAGGAAGTGCAAGAAGGAGGGAAGCAAACCAAAGAAGGAGGCTGTATAGCAAGTAGAAATGTCTTGTTTCTTTCCTAGAAGGGAAAGAAATATGACCGGAAAAGGAGCTTGTCTAAATATAAAGAGAGAAGTATAAAAATAAATGAGTTACAAAAAGCCAGAACATAATTTCTTATTGTTTTAATAAATCATTTAAAATGATTAAAAATATCTTAAATAATTATTTAAATTCTTTATCATGTACCGTTTGATAAATATTTTAATTTAAATTCTTTATCACGTACCATTTGATAAATATTTTAATGCAACTATAATTATTACTGCCGTTAACAAAAGTTACAACAACATATATTATATGCAGCACTGCAAGTTAATTATAACAACTCAAAAGGTTTATTATTTAATTTGTTGTGGCATGGTGTGTTATGATCTCATAAGCTTTAACTTTTTATTAATTTTATATTATTAAATATTAAATGAGATTATGCAAGATAAGAAAATTAATAATTAAGATAGGTAACATTCTAATACTTTTATTTAATTAGTAATTAAATGAGATTATTTGTTAAATTGACAGTTATCTTAACTCGACAACTTTACTTTTATTTATAAGGGAGATAGATATAAATACATAAGATTACGAGAGGAGGCATAGGCATAAGCACCCTTCGTGTACCCTGGGCTTTCTTACACGCTGAATCCTATTGCTCCCTGTTTCATCCTTCGTAGGTTGTCCTCTAATTATTATTTGTTAAGCTCAATTCTACAACGTTTATATCCATTTCTTTTGTAACATAGATTGAACTATTTAATAAAATATTTTAATAAATATAATTAAATTTAAAATATCTTCAAAATATATAAATTTTAAATAAAATTTTATTAAATAATTAAATATATTTAAAATAAAATTTAAAATTTCCAGATTATGAAAAAAAAACAGACCCTAAACCTTTTTTCTTAAGAAAAGCATTTTAAAACCCTTTTCAAATGAACCGTTACTAAATGGCTTCTGCTGAAAACTAAGTGTCGCGACCCTTTGGCTTGCGGGTGCTCCAATATAAGTATATATATATAATACTTTTGGTTGGGATATTATTTCTTCTTAGTGGATTCTAAATCTATTATTTATACACGCATTAATTTGGTAATAATAACAAAAACAATTAAATTAAGCAGCGTGAGAATAAGGATTAATAGGGTCAATGAGTTTTGGTGGGCTAAGCAGAAACTATGGTTATCATTCATCATTAGCTTTTAAATTGTATACATTATCTTCCAGACTGGATGGCGGTGGTGGGGGGCTCTTGGGAAGCGGTGCAAACTGGAAACTGTCGGGAAGAAAATTGTCAGGAGTACAGGGAGCGTTTGGTTTGAGCACGATATTGAGTATGAATATGACTAAAATAGTAGAAAAGAATGAGAATGATATGAATATGGCTATAATAGTAGAAAAGAATGAGAATGGATATGAAAAATTAAAAAATGATGTTTGGTTTGTAACTTGGATTTTTGTATCAATACTAACAATATTGTTTGGTATGTTGCATTAATGTGAATGAAAGATAACATAATACCATATTTTCATATCATATTTGTTGTTGTTGTTGTTGTTGTTATTAGTATTATTATTTATTTATGTATTATTATTATTATTATTATTATTATAAATTATAATAATAAAAATAATAATTAATTTCATATAATAAAATTAATAATAAAAATAATAAGATAATTAATTTCGTATAATAATAAAAATAATAAAATAATATGGTACGGATTGATTTCATATCATAAAAAGAATTTCAAAATTAAATAGAGTGTTATTTGTCTTCCTAAAAAATATGGTGAGTTGAAAATCAACTCTGGCAATAAAATAAACAAAGTTTTATTGGCTAAGAGATTATGGAGAATCTGCTATAATAAAGAGAGCCACTGAGTGAAATAGGTGCATATGTTCCATATCAAACAAGGAAGCATTTGGTAATCTCTCATAAATGTACTCATTCCTATGTCTTTAAACAAATCTTAGTTAACAGGCCATTTATGCTTACTCATATCAACCATTACATCGAGAATGGGAAGAGTACAATTTTTGGCTTTACGTACAACTAGCATTCACTTGGTCATTTATATTATAGTTAGCATTTTTCAACTCTAAGAGGAGTAATCCCTAATTAAGAATTTTTAGATGTATAAACTCATTTGCAATAACAACAGGTATTTGACCTTTCCATACAGCCATATTGGGCTTGGGCCCGGTTATAACAACTTGTGGACCGATCAATCGATATTCTCTAAAGCCCATCAGCAGGAGAAACCCTTCCATGTAGAGATAGAAGTTTACGTGAAGACCTAACCCTAACATCCATCTGATATATATGGTAAGATCTCATCGTGAGAAAGGTACGTACAATCATAACCCTAGCCACTCTCTGCATTCAGCATCCTCACCTTTACAAAAAGACTAACTTGAGCGTCGGAGGGGCTAATCGGGACACAACCCCCGACGAACCTTCTTTTTTTTGTAGGGATCTCAACGTCGAAGTCAATACAGAAAGCAGTCAACACATGGATCTAAACGGCAACGTACAGTTTCGCCAGAATCCAGCAGAACCAATTGGCTCCCACCGTGGGGCCCGACTTCAGGGCACCACGTCCAGAAATACACAGATCAGTCAAGCGGCGGCGACAAACCCTAATATAGCTGCTGTCGCGGCTCTCGCAATGCAACGCATGGGTTTGCAACTACCTGCAACCCTGCCACCTGCGCTTCATGTTTCCCGCACGGAATCTTCAGATCCGCATGATCAACCGCAACCTCACACCTTGGAACAAGAAGAACAGAGCGTAACTTTGGAGGACAACGCTGCACCCAACGTGCGCCCGAATCTCCAACATCGGTCGGATGCAGATCCCCCTCCACCCATGTGCGCCACACTCACCCGACAACAGATTGAGGAAGCGGCTGATCTGTTGATCCGCCAGCTTTTACAGTCGCAACCACCACAGCAGCAGCCGTCTGCGCGGCCAGCTGCACAACAGGCCAGCGTGACCACTGCTCCAACTGAAGCCCTCGAAAGGAGCATGGATAATCGGATCAACGCAACCATGAGCTTCCGCCCTGATCGCCCTACGGCACAGTACAACTCTCCCTTTACTCCGGAAATCTTGGATAGCCTCCCGGCGCCCGGCACCAAAATACCGACCCCGGAAAGATACACAGGAAAGACCGACCCTTTGGACTACCTACAACACTTCCAGTCCATGATGAGTCTACATTGCGTTCCGGACGCCATCCA
>JANZLC010000007.1:185576-201553 GCA_026413385.1 Erythroxylum gracilipes
ATTTTCTATTAATGCTTATAAGTATACCAACGTCATGGGTTTCATACCGTACCAGTTGGTACTGGTCGGAAAATAGTACGAAAGCATACTTAAAGGTACTGGTCATTTATACCTGTCGATGTTGGCGATTTTGTATGGTACAATACCAACCAAATACTAGCCAGTACCAGAATTTATTTTTATTTAAATTTATTTTAATCTTTTATATAATATGATAAATTATTAATAAAATATTTTATTTTTAAAATAAATGATTTAAAAATATTATTTATAAACTAATATTTATTTTTAGATATATTTTAATTATTAAATCAAATTTTATTGGAAATGTATATATTCTAAAAAAAATTTTAAATGTAATTATATTTATCAATAATTATTAAATTAATTTTATAAATTAAAATAAGCTATTTATAATTTTAAAATAATTAATTTTAATTAATTAATTAATATTAAATTGTTTAAATTCTTATTAATAATAAATATATTAAATAATATATATATATATATATTTTAGGTTTTACTTCTAGTTGGTCATTTCCTCGTTACGAACTCTTGTTGTAAATTATAATAGGATCTTTATTGTTCTTTTTATCTGATGTTTTGATGTAATTATTATTTATTATATGATGAAATTGTAATATTTCAAATACCTTGTATTGTTTTTAATTTTATACTTAAATGATGATTAAATTATCTTTTTTGTATATTAATTGTAGTTATTATTTATATGTGAAATATGTGAAAATCAATGTTAATAAAAATAAATAACTTGTTATTTTAACTCTTATTGTTAAGATTTTTGGAATATGATTTATATGAAATTATAAAGTATACAGTATAATGTACTAATATGCTATTTTATAATTTTTAAAAAAATCAAAGACTATTTCATAAATTTAAAAAATTACTCGAAACGATACCTAGTATTAACCGATATCAATATTGTATCATACTAGGACCCAATCTGGTATCAATGTCAGTACGGTATTCATAACATTGAGGTATGCCATTTTACATAGATATTTATCGCATCCTACTGCTTCCAAAAACTTGTATATAAAAATATTATAATTTTAAATTTTTATCTCATAAAAAAATAAAATTTTGCTCCTATTAATATTTTGCCTCCATTTAGATTTTTTTATTTTGCCCCTACTTAAAAAAGTTTCTGGATCCACCCCTGCTTAATCAAATCATGATTCAAACGTTTATGCAAGAACGTAGGTATGACATTTTGCAAGACCATATGCATGTTATGAATTTGTCGATTATATGAATTTTATAGGACCACAAGTCTATTATTTTAAGAAAATGTATAATAGTGCAAGTATGATATTTTGTGAGGATGAATGTTATTTTTTATAACAAGTTTCACGTTTAATAAACCATGAATATGTTGTTTTGAGACTTTATGAGCTTGAAGTTTTTAAAAGTGAATTTTTGAGTCTCTTTAAATCGACACAATCTTTCAGTGATGTAAGTCGATTTTGTTGATCCACTCGTACGCCTGACGGCGATCTCTACTGCAATCTTTAAGTTGGTTTCATCTGTGGCAGTGATGTTTCTAAATACGAGTTTAATTGATACATCCTAACTCAATCTTTACAAACAATAAGTACAAAATGAAAGATCCCTTGAAATTTCAAACTATTGACGATATGTTTCTGATAGAGGCTCATGAAACACAAGAAAAATTACTCATTTTGACCCACTTTATCGAAAACATTTATGAATCGACGTGTTTTTGTTATCAAAGAGACACAATCACAGTCCTATATAACGAAGCGTACGCAAGAGACTTACACTTAGTTCTGAAAAGAAAGGTGTTGGTGGGCAGACGATTGATGATGGTGAAAACAGAAGGAAGGAGGAGGACCACCTCCCAAAGTAGAACCCTTTTTGCAGGACAGCAGCAAACCCTCGACTTTTACGCGGGTGCCACAGCCTTTCATCGTACTTTAGTCATGTCATTCACCCCTGCGTCTCACTCGTCTCAATGTACGTGCCTCAATAACCCCTACTCCTCCACAAACAAACATGATTCGATAAAACAAAAATAAATTGGCTACTAACCTTTGGTTATTTCATTACTTTTCCTACATTCAATTCAATCCTCTTGTAATAAATGAAATATCAAAAGGGCTCCCAAATACAATAAGTGACCGTGAGATTCCCCTTTTTGGTTTTTGGGGGTACCTTACCTATGTATTGGATTTTGCTGCTTTCAACCACATTCAAGACATACTTTTACCCACCTACTCAAATATCATTAGAAAAAGAAATATATATAAAAGGGAGGCATAATTAAATGCAAAGGGTGGATTCTGAGTAGTTAATGTATACTTACTTCTCACGCCACTGCTCATTTTGAAGCAAAATTGTCCCAATTCGTCGGTTTGATTCCTTTTTCTGCATTAAAATATACACTAATAGTTACCTGTAAAGAGAGTTTATGAAACTGGGGTCTGAGGTCGAAACTTGGCACAATTTACCCCTGTGGGAGTGGGTAAAAATGGAATAGAGGTGGGCAATAAAAGATCTGTATGTTATATAAGTAAAAGTAAACAGGGTACGGGTCTCGAAGGTCGCTCCCATTCACTGTGGTTAGGATCAGCAGTACCCATATCCCAAGATTTTTATCTTAACACGTGGCGAGATGTATGTGGTCGGAAAAAACATACAAGGGAGACTTGCCAAAAAGAACTAGACCGGTCCTTGTCTGATCAGGAGTTGTCGGCTACTAATAAGGTAACGTCGCCATGATCGTACGGCTCACAGCGGTCCAAAACTGTATAGATGCGTCAGTGTCCGTGAGGCCCTACTCTGAAACCTATCAATCATATATATATATCTCTTCTGATAAAAGAAAGGATAATAATAGATAATGATCATGATTCACAACTACTTCCATCAGTTATTAGTTGTTTTTATCAGCCATTATGATCATATTTAACAACCAATTATTTGCATTAGTTGATAGCATCAACTATTTATTATAAATGTTTGATAAAATTAACTATTTAGTATTAATTGTTTATATATAAAATAACATATAAAAATATAATTTAAAAAAATTATAAAGATATAAATATTATATTTTAATAATTTATTGAATATTTTCGTAAGAATTTATATTTTCAATCCTAATGTAATTAAGTAAAAAAAGTAAATTTACTAATACTAACACAGATTTCTTATTTGTTTAGTAATTTATCTAAATTACATAATTTCTAAATTATTGCATATATCTAAAAAATATAAATATAATATATGGCAATATATTTTGGAAATAATAAGCATTAAATGCTTCGAAATTTGTTGGTAAAATAATAGAAAATGAGATTGACAGAGATTATAAGGATTAAGAAATTGAGTTGTAGTGTAGAAAAGGAGGTGGAAAAGAGTTCAGTGGGCACAGTATAAAAAGCTAAAGGCAAAACGCTATTATTATGGAGTGTTGATTAAGTCTACCACCAGCTATAACTAAACAAATATAATTAGTTGTTTGACATAGTAAACAATTAATACCCTCTGAAACACTAACATATGGTTGCAAAGTCATCAACCAAACGGGGTCAATAAGTAAAATAGTATGATTGTTGAACTCCTTTGTTGTTGTGCCAAATTAACCTGAATTTGGATTAGGTGCTTTGGGTTAAGTTATGAGCAAAAAAGATGATTAAAATTACATATCTATTATATTGGTTATGTGTTTATGGGCTTCGTTTGCTTTTAACGTTTATTTAAAATTAATACATGTTCCTTAATTTTTAGATTACTTAATTAACTTTTAATGTTATAAAATAAAAAATTTAACCTTTGTTTCGGTTAAATTTTTAAAATTTTAACATTGTCTTTGAATTTCTATTAAAATATATCATTGATATCAAGTTAGGAGTTGAACCAAAAAAATTATATTGAATATTATAATAAACATTAGGAGTTCATTAGATCTTTTACTTCCATAAAATTCAAAAAACTTCGTTTAGTGATTAGGGTACATAAAAAGAAAAGTAAGGATAGTTTCAAAAGGTCCACAAGTGGAAAGTTGTTTTTGTGTATATTTTCAGTCTCCAGTGTACTGAGAAAGTTAAGCGCTTTATGGTTTTTACCTCCAACTATTCCATTCCATAATTTAATACATATTGTAACATTTGGTCGGGTCGGTCATATTGGACTTAGGCTCGGTTATAACAACTTGTGGGCCGATCGATCGATATTCTCCAAAGTTCATCAGCAAGAGAAACCCTTCCATGCAGAGATAGAAGTTTACGTGAAGACCTAACCCTAACATCCATCTCATATATAAGGTAAGATCTCATCGTGAGGAAGGTACGTACAATCATAACCCTAGCCACTCTCTGCATTCAGCATCCTCACCTTCACAAAAAGACTAACTTGAGCGTCGGAGGGGCTAATCGGGACACAACCCCCGACGTGCCTTCTTTGTTTTGCAGGGATCTCAACGTCGAAGTCAATACAGAAAGCAGTCAACACATGGATCTAAACGGCAACGTACAGTTCTGCCAGAATCCGGCAGAACCAAGACCAATAGTTGATTGTATGCCAAGCTAATTATCATATCAAATACAACAGGATCAAGTCAGATGGATGTTGAACAGATCACACAAGTTCACATCTCAATCACACAAACAATTACTGCTTGGACCACTTATCAGATTTCCTCTTTACAAGTTAATTTGGAGTTCTGGTACTTCTCTGGCCCATTCCTTTATTCTCTGATTAGCAGCTATCCAAAAGCTGGGAATTAGAGATATGATTAAATTTCAGATCTCATGTAAGTCCTGTCCATTATGTTCTAGTGTTGATAAAATTGTAGATCATATATTTTTCAAATGTTGTCATACAAATTTGTTTTGAAGAAAAATTCTCAGTTTATTTGAGCTACAAGATTGAAATTTCAACTGGATAGAGTGTTTGTCTTGGATAAATGAACTAAAATGGAGAAGTAAAGAAGATCAGAAGGTGTTTAGAACAGTTTTTGCTATGCTAATCCACTTTATATAGAGGGTGAGAACTACAAAGATATTTGGAAAAGTGGATGAATACAATAAATTCACATGTATAAAGTTCTTTCTCAAGCTTAGAATAAAAATTTTGGCTATTCATCATCAACAATTCATTTCAAGTCGAATCAGGCAACAAATCCAAATCTAGATGGTGTAGCTCAAATGTTCTCATATTATTAGTTACCTGATTTTGTACTTACTCCAATTGTTGGAGATGACTTTCCCTTCTCTTTGTAATTTCCACCATTTTGAATGAATATCTTTCCAAAAAAAAAATCTCCCTTGAGCTCTCCCTGTAAATGATATTTGAAGGCATTAGTTTATATTGTAGGTTTCTTTTGTATGTTTGTCTTTTAATCTTCGGTATGGCTTTCTGAAGGCTTGTACCTAACTATCATTTTTGGTATCAATTCAATTCCTTAATTACTGAAAATAGACTGATCAATTATGAGAAGAAAATACAAAAATTATAAACGTAATTACCTTTAAAAAGATAAAAGAAAAAAGGAACTTACTATCAGGGACGGAGCCATGTATAGGGGAGGGGGGCCATGGCCCCCCCTTTCAAATATATATATATTTTTTAAATTATTTATATAATTAAAAATTTTAAAATTATAAATATAAGTGGCCCCCCCTTTTAAAAAAAATTTCTACCTTTAAAAATCTCGGCCCCCACTTAAAGTTGAGTCTGGCTTCGTCTACGTAGAGTAAAAAATGTAGTCACACGAATATACATGATTAAACAGATGAATAAAGAAAGAACGGAAAATTGCATGCGATATTGAACTAGAATATATAGGATATGCATGGTTCTATTTTTTTTGGCTTTAAGTTATTACTTAACCATGTTAGTTGATTTCTGATGATATACTTTGTAATTTTATAAAAATAATTTGTAAATTATCAAGCTACAAAAGATTTTAAAATTAATTTCAAAATGTTAAGGACATTTGCTCCCTCATTTACATGATGAAAGGAACTTGTTGCCACAACATGGAGTTCATTAACTCTAGCTAGTTATATTATTCTCTGCAGGGTTTCTAATTTTCAGCTTTACATATACATGTTATGGTTGTTGGTAGACTCGTGATATGTTCTGGATTAAGAGTAGTATCAATTTCTATTTATTAGACCAGTCTTAAAAGCAGCTTCCAACACTATCTTGATTAAGGAAAGGATAATGGAATTGTATTCTTTGTGTAGTTGGGAAGGTTGAAATCAATTTTTGTTTTTAAAATTATTATTTACACGATGGAAGAATAATATAAATAGTTATACAATGGAATTACTATGAAGGGTAATTAAAGGGGAAAAGGAGTACTTTAGTAGATAAGGGTGAATGGATGAATGAGTGAGAGCCGACGCTGACTTATACAATTTGGGAAGAGTCCAGATCTATCTTATTCTGTCTCATAAAATCTTAACTATTTATTTTACAAAACCTATGCGAGACTTATATAGGACCTATATAAATAAATGGTTGAAATTTATTAGACACAATAAGACACTACAATATTAAACCGAAGATCAGGTCTAAGGCATCTTAGAGAAAGAGAGAATCTTTGGCGGGACTCACTAATAAAACGTATTTACTGTATTTTGCTTTATCCCTATTTCCGTAGATGTGTGCTTATCCTTCCCAGTTCATACTTGTTGATCGTAAGAAGTACTTTTTGAGTAAGTGGATCATATGTCGTCATAAAACAAAAGTACACTCACCTGCCGGTTTTTAGAAGTTGAAACAGTGTCATGTCATATGTCATATCCCTCTTTGTTTGCTTATTTTTGTTGAACTCCCCCTTTCTTTTTTCTTTCTTCTGACTCATCTGACTCCCACCACTGTCTCCTCCTCTCTGCTCTTACCTTTGCTTTCCCATAATTAAACACCAACTCTCTCTCACACGCACACTCTCTCTCTCTCATTGTCTTTCTAAAGTTGTTGCAAAAACTAAGAAACCCACAATCATGTTCCGGTTTTTGTGTGGTAATGATCAAACATACCAAGAAAAGGACTACTGAACCAAATGTCTCCAATTTCTAAGCAGTTTCCTTCCTTTTGTCTGCATATCCACGAGCTAGACCGGTACAGGTACTGACTTCCCACATGCTACTGAGGATGGTATGCTCCCATAAACTAAGTTTCTGCTGTCAATTCTTCCTTTTGTCATTTTCTTTTTGTATGATTTCTTAAAGAGTACCCGACTCGTCAATTGAGCCTGGTATTCTTATAGAAATTGTGTTCTCTCTCTTTCTCTGCATGTTTATTATTTTTGTGGATTTCTTCTGGGTTTGCTTTTGTAAATGTTGAAGTTCAAGGTTGCTAAAACTTTCTCATGAATATGATTGTTGTTACCTGAAATAAACTTTTCTCTTGCTGCGGAAACTGATTGCTCTTTAGTCTTTCCACATTACCTTTTACCTACTACCTTGCTAATTGGACACTTTTATTTGTACTTAATCACTTGAAATTATGTGAGGTTTGGTGTTTGTCTGCTGCTTTACTTGACATTTTCTTAATTTCTGGCTTACGGTTTGGTTTTGGCCATTCGTCTGAGATTAAAAGCTGCCAGAAAAATGCAAACTGATGTGCTAATTTTACAGTATTCTCTGTTCTGAGTCTCTTCTTCACCATTTTCCGCCTATCCCTTTGGAAACTATCTACAAATTGATTTGCAATAGTTGTCTACCGAATTGAGTTATTAAAGTTTAGGAGCAGTTATCTGCTAAAAACGTTTTTCAGCTTTAATTACCTGCTAAATGGTTGATGGTGTTTTACTTATTTCCAATCCTAAAGCAAATAATCTTGTTCATGTTTATAGTGCTTTAAACATGGACAGGTTTTCCTTCTAATCTACTCTAGGAACAATAAGGTGTTCTGACCAAGGATATCTTTGGTTCGAGTGTGTAAAATCTTTGTAACATTGCTTTAGCAATAATTGTGTTGTGCATCAAATGTTTTAGTTCAATGCACATGAAGAATTTTGTTAGAATATTATGCAAATTGGTACCAGAACTTTAACCTGTATTTGAGGAACTAGTTTGTCGCTTAAATCTTATCTTCTAGGATAAGAATTACTGCAACGATTCCTTAACTGTTCACGAGAAAAGGTCAAAGCTTATTCCCTTTGTTTTTGTCGCTTCTATGATTGGGGGAAAAAAAAAAAACTACCATACAATCTAGAGTCTTGAGCTATCAAACAAAGCACAGGTGGCCAAAAACCTATGGCCAATCTGCAGTAGTTTATATGGGCTAACCACTCATAACAATTTAGTCAAAAGTGCTGTCCACATTGGAAAATAAGGTCCTTGGGTGTGATTAGTATGATAATAAGAGAAAGCATCAAACTCTTTAGCTCTTCGGTCCTTACTAAAATTGAAGTCTCCGATCAAAATGCAACTCCAGTCCACACAGTCTGAATGTCATTAAATAAACGCAGCATGGAAAAGACGTTGTGGTGTAACATGAGACTTTTAGAGGTAATAAGCCTTGAATTTTAATATCACGGTCTTCTAAGTCACCATTTCAATATTATACAGCTTCTATGTCATAGCATGTGCTTTATGACAGAGAAAGCAGAGCTTAAACATTACCAAAACAAAAAAAGGGGTCAATTTTTTTGTTGTGGTTGATTCGTATCCTATCCTTTTAGTACTTGATACTTGACTGAAAAACAGAAGAAGGGCTTGCAAAGTTGTTACGAACAAGTAGATCACATGGTCATTTTTCTCTTAGGCATTTTACTTGAAACCTTAGAAGCCACTAAACTTGATTGTATAGTCGTACTTTTAATTGTATGCATTGTTCTCCCTCTTCTTACAGGCAAGAATGTCCTTGATGCAGTCTATTTTACCAAGCTTGAAAGACTGATTCCCCAGAGAACTAATAAGGTGTCATCCTGATGTTATGACACTAAACCTTTAGTTTTGATGAAGAAACTGATAAGCTGTGGTTAAAAGGTCCCTTGTTATTCCTTTCCAAATTCTCATGCTCTACATTGACATCGATAGTTGAAGTGCTCCAAATCTTCTGTTATCTCTGCGCATTATAGATTTCTTATATTTTTTGTTCAAGTAAATCAATAATCAAGCTCTAAACTTCTAATGCAAAATTAACAGGTGAGGAGCACTTAGTTTCACAGATGATGGCTTAAGACTATCTCAATCTTGGTATTTTTCTACACACTGCTGAACTGCAATATGAAAATAAACATTGATCTTGAAGTTGAGGCGTCCTCAGAAAATGATTCGGAGGTTAGCAGCCAAGTAGCTTCAAACTTGTCTATCCAAGAACCTTCAGTTCCTTCCAATGACTCTCCGATCAACTTTTCCCAACAGACAGATCCCACGGTAACCCAGTCTGGTTATCAACCAGTTTCTCTGGATTTAAAACTTGGCTACAATAATGATGAGTTGGGGAAAAGCGATCCAGTAGGATTCTCATTGTCAAGCACAAGCGAAAGTAGTAATGAACCAACATTGCATACCACTGCAGGAGTGAATCCGCGGGTCTTTCCCTGTAATTACTGTCACCGAAAGTTCTTCAGCTCTCAGGCGCTTGGTGGTCACCAAAATGCACACAAAAGAGAGAGAACGTTAGCCAAACGAGAAATGAGAATGGGCATATTTTCAGACAGGTACGCTAGCTTGGCTGCTTTGCCTCTGCAAGGATCTGCGTTTAGATCTCTAGGAATCAAAGCACACTCATCAGTTCACAACAGCTTCATGCCTCAAGTCAGGCCACCAGATGGTACATGCAGTGCAAGATTTGATCATGGTTATCTAGGCCTGCCAATTTTGGTTGAGGATGACGATTCAGAACTTTTGTGGCCTGGTAGTTTCCGTCAAGTAGCAGATTAAGATGATAGTGCTCCGAGTTTTGTACTCACAGCCAGTTCAAACTTGCATTTCTTAGGTGCAACTCCAACAGTTGATTTGGAAAAATCTGCACCAGACCTCACATTGAAGCTTTGAGTCCGTGAGAACTCTCTTCTGGGTCTTTGCTCCGATATTATCCTTTGTATAGCAAGATGTGCAGGGGCAATCAAACTATACCTACTTTCATTTCTGATCTTTACTGTGATGTTGTAATTCTGTATGTTAGTGTGTAAGCTCATTTTGGAGATTATTGTTTGGAGACCATCGATCGTGAATTCTATAACCCTGACAGATAAAATTCAACAGTGTAATGATGGAAAATATGAAGAAAGGGACCAGCTCTTCTAAGAGATGTTCAAATCTCTTTTCCCTCGAGCCCCCAAGTCGTTTAAACGTTAGAG
Source organism: Erythroxylum gracilipes (assembly GCA_026413385.1). Lineage (NCBI taxonomy): Eukaryota > Viridiplantae > Streptophyta > Magnoliopsida > Malpighiales > Erythroxylaceae > Erythroxylum > Erythroxylum gracilipes. The sequence continues at coordinate 195,889 of JANZLC010000007.1, forward strand.
ATGTAACACTCCCCTGTTAATTGTCTCTCTCATTGAGCGAAGCAAAAGTCGAGTGATTTATGAGATCAGTATTAGATCATCACCTATTCTTATCAAGCTGCGTCTATTTTGTTCCATAAAAATTTGGCACACATTAATTGAGAACAGAAGACTGTTTCCCTGAAATCACGCATGTCAGGTTGAAAGCATTCGATACTGACCAAATGTTAGAAATTTATTTATATTAAATATTTTATTAATTACTATTTTTAAAAATTAACGTAAAGTAAATTAAAATTTGATATGTTAACACAAATAGTTGTTAGTCTTTAGATGCCTACTTAAGTTCACAATATATAGTTGTTTTCTTTAACATTGACGAGATCCGGGCACTGAAAAAGGTCTTGTTGATCTCATTTTAACCAACTTTCGTTAAGGACAATTATAAGTTATAATAGCTGATTCGAAGGTTGACGAGCTTATTTCAAGTCTTCAACGACTTGCTCAAATAAAGACGAATAGCAAAACATGTATATTTTTTGCATTATTTTTTGTTTATACATTTTATGGTTAATCTTAGACCGATTAATAAAGTTTCTACTATGTTTAACATGTGGTATCAAAGGGGTATATGAATTAAATAAATAATTTCTAATTTCTCATCAGGAAATTGTATAAATTATTCTAATTTTCCTTAAATACAGGGCCGTTCTTATCGTTTTATAGGCCCTGGATGAAATAAAAAAAGGCCTCAATAAATCGAAAATATACTTAAGTTTATATATTTGTATGAAACATAAATGACTCAATTTATAAGTCTACATACTCAACCAAATATTAAATGATCATAACATTAGCTAATAATATCTTACAAATATCATTAACAATAAAATAACTAAAAATAGTACCAGTAACAACAAAATAGCAATAGCAACAATCCAAAAACAATATTAGATTGCAAAACACTAAGAAAATTACACTAACAAATACGCAGAGGATCATGATTTATGAAAAATAATTTCTTCGTACATTTCTAGATGCAAAATCATTAATAATATTATCAAGATCAATAATATCCACCATATCCTTCTCAATACATAACATAGCTACAAGAACGCAAATCCAACAATTATTATATTACTTGTGGCAAAGTATAATGAAAATTACAATTACAAAAATTTAATTATTTATTAATATTTAATTATTATAAATAATAAGTAATCTAAAAATAAAAAAGAAGATACAAAAATAAATACAATATCATTTAATATTAATGTTATGATTTAAAATGCTAATATAATATCCACGTTAATGACAAATTACAAATTAATTATAACATATTTAAATATTTAATAAGCTAAAAATACATTAAAAAATCAGAAACTTTACTTTTAAATTATACTCAGAACTCAGAAGACAGAATCGTGAAATTTTGTGCTGTTAATTTTTGAGTTGAAGTACCTTACATACATACTGTATATTAATGAAAATAAAGAAGTTAAAAGGTAAAAATATAACCTAAATACTTCAAAACTATTTATAATTAACAAGTTAACGTTAACTTTATGGAAGTTGCTACGTCCATCTCCTTTTTCAATGCTAATAACGTTGTAAAATGGCAGCTTTTATTACTCATCAACCTTCTCTACGTTGTAAAATGGAAGCCTTTAGTACTCACCATTGTGTTCTCTACCTTGTAAAATGGAAGCCTTTATTACCATTCAATGCTTAAGCTAAATATAAGGGCCCCTTTTTATGGTGGGCCCTGAACAGGTGCTCACCAGCTCTAGCTTTAAGCTATGTTTGGTTGAAGGTTTATTAAATATAATATTATTCCATCGTTTGAGATGAGAGTTTATAATGGAATAAAATATAATGTAATGTAATAGGTTTATAAAAGAATAAGATAGAAAAGGAGAATTTCATATTACATCTCTTTCCAACATAAACAATAAAAATGAGAAACCTCTAATTTAGAAGGTCTAAGATGGAATGTAAAATGATAAACAACTTTTCACTATGTTATATTATAAACTTTTTTTCCAAACAATATTTCACTATATTACATTATGAACTCTTTCATCCCTCCCAAATAATAATTTTCTAATATTACGTCTATTTACATTCCATTACATTATAAATTATGTTATTGCGTTAAAAATCTTATATCCAACTAAACATAGCCTTAAAGGTCGTCTTTTGTCGATTTTAATAATATAATAATTAAAATTTTAAATAATTTATTTAGCGAGTTAATAATTTTAAATTAAATAATCAATAATGGACTTGATGATGTAACCAACTCTAACTAGAGGAGGTTTTATATGAGTTCATAGACATAACAAAATTATGAAAGTAAAATCCAAGAGCTATGACCTTGGAGTACCTTCTGGCCAAGTTATCTTCTAAGAGGCCATTTCCTTGTACCATTGAATCAGTCGGGACAATACAAAACATGCTATATGATAAAAAAGACAAAATATATTCTATCTAAATGGATTTATATTAAAAATTATTTCATATTTTAAAATTTTAATTAGGTCGTGTAGCTGATTTGTGAATTTGTAAATAATATGTTGAGAATCTGCCGTTCATGTATCGCTTGTAGAAGATCGTTTGAAAGTGAATAAGGTTTTCAAGTGCGAGACGAGAGCAGCCACTCAACTTTGATGGCTTTTGTAGTTCTGTGTACTAGTTCATTGCTTCTTTAGCCTTCGGAATTGGAATAGGCTCATCAGTCCTAACTCCTAACTAAACACGTTCCTTATGTTCATGATTGTGTCGTCAGATTTGCACTTCTTTTGTTCTTTTCTCATTTATATGAATCCTTTTGCCCTCTCAATTGCCCTTTTGACCATAACCTTCAATTTCGAGAATAAAATAAACGCCTTTGACATTTATTGGCTTTTATTAATAAGATACACACCCTAGACTCTTTTTTAATAAGAATTTTTAAAACGTGTCTTCAGAAAATTAATTGAATACAGTAACTGTAAACCTCGTCCGACGACAATGAAAGCACGTTCCCAATCGTGATAAAGGCGACGTAATCCAATTGAAGTTGATGATTAATTAATTGTGTTGTTGGTGCATTTATTTTAACACACCTAACTCCATTTGTGTATTAATTAGACGACTTTAAAGTCACATCTAATTGACCACCAATGGATTATATGTCGTAGTTCATTACTTTAACTTATAAAGTTCTAATAAACGAAAACATGGCCCACCAGTGACTGAAACTGATGAAATCCAATTTTTAATAAGGTTGATGGAACAAACTACCAACTAGTTTAACTGTTGTCTGTAACCTTCTACGACTCTACCACTAGCCGTCTTTTATATCGTGTCTTACCGTCCAACATTAGTATGCGATATGACATGTTAAAAAGGAAAGCAAAAACAAAAAACAAAACGGAAATCCTAAAGAAGAAGTTACAAACAAAACTCAACCACTAATCACAAATTTTATAAGCTCCATCTGAATCTATTTATTTACAACTTGTTTTCTATTGTATATATTTTTTCCCTTCAGTGTTGGTTGGTCTCTCGGTAGCTAATTCTACTGTGTCATTGTATGATTTACACATAGGCATGTTGTAGGCTTGCTAGTTCATACTGACACATCTGATGCTGTGGCATCGATATTGCTGGATCTTGGTTGCCGTAGTAGTTCTATCAGTTGCTCCGCCTGCCCACACATCAAATCGTGTACCCACTCAGACACAATAATTGACATCACCAAAACGAACGACAAATCTTATAATTTAAAATTACTCCACTTAATTAGCTTTAATTCTCATTTTAGGAAATTACAAATTCCAAGATTAAAAAAATTAGAAAAGGAAAAATAAACCCAAAAATCGAAACGGTTTTAACCGTCAATATTGCATAGAAGCCCAAAATTGCGGGATAATTTTCATGGGTATTTTACATTTTTGCCCCAGAAGGGCAGACAACCAAGTGACTGCCGTAGCCAAGCTATGTTCTCGTGCATTCTAAAATTCAGACCAAACGATATTTGATTTTTCAAAAAGAACATAAAGTGCCTTGCCACGTAATTCGCTACCCGACAATTTCATGACGCCGAGAACTAGATAAGAAGTCTAAGAATGGCCTACCTTTTGCTTGGCGTGATTTGCGCCGGACTGCGATAACGCTACCAACGGAGGAATCGCTCCTTCACGCGCCGCCATCCCACGATACACCCCATTGTCCTCGCATAACGCCAAGAGTATTCCTACAGCAATCTCCTTCTGCTTTCTCGAACCGTCCTCGATTAACTCGACTAATACCGGAATTCCCTCTTCGTTGACTAGAGCTTGTCTGGCCTCCGGCAGCGAGACCAGCAGGCTCAATATAAAAACTGACTTATCCACCATGTTGGACCCTAAATCAACCATCAATTCCACAAGTGGCTTCATGATCCCCGATTCGACGGCCCTGATCTTGTTTTCCGTCACCGAACATAGACTGTACAAAGCAGTTGATGCGTCCTTTTTCGCGCGAATTCCACCGGCTTCCAGAAGACTCACGAGGGAAGGGATTGCTCCTGACCGTCCAATTGCAGTCTTGTACTCTTCCACTTGAGAGAGGCGAAATAGAGCGCATGCGGCGTTTTCTTTCGTCGTCGACGTCCCTGTCTTCAAAGCTAAAACCAACGGCTCGATTGCTTCTGAAGAAGTTATAACTTCTTTATTCTCGTCGCAAAGCGATAGATTCAAAATCGCGGTGACGCCGTACTCCTGCAGCTGTAAATCCGGCGACAAGATAAGCGATATCAAAGGCTTAACCGCTCCCTCTTTTGCTATTTTCAGGCGATTCTCTGGCTTATTTTTTGCAAGCAGTCTGATTTCCATAGCAGCTTGCTTTTGCTTGTTAACAGAGCAGGATCCCAGATCCGATACGAGTTGTCGGATCATATCATCTGAATCTTCCGTCGCGCAGGAAATCAACAATCGACGGCTTTCAGAGGATGCCGATGTGAACTCGCCGGATCTGTCGCTGTTACAGTCGCTAAATGCAGAGGAATCGTCATTGATACTCACGGCATCAAAGGTTTGACCCATGTACATATAATCCTCATGATTCTCCTTCTCCATGGTGATTAAATCTTTCACCGCATCAGCTGAATAGAAGTAGCAATCGAACTCTGAAGTTCTAGGGTCCGAATTAAGATGTTCGGGTCGAGCTTGAAAAGCGTAAAACTGATAAGAGTAGCGAGCTGCGAGAAGAGAAAAAGAGTGAGATAAGAAGGGTATTAGAGGAGAGAGAGAGAGGTTACACCTGGACAAAGGGGAGAGTATGGACCCAAATGAGGATGGGCTGACACGTGCCCTTTCTGCCTGAACCAATCCTAGTCGGGTGTACTGTCTGAACGGTCTTCATACGCGTGCATGGAAAGTTCGCTGTTCGATTAAGGAGTTTTCATTTCAAGACTCAGTGCTATGACTTAGTACGCTTCGGTACGCTATCAATCTTGTGCCACGTAGTTCTATTGACGGAAGCCCATAGCAACTATACTAATTATCGTCATATAAATATAATGGTTGAACTCAAATAATTAATAATTATACGGCAAATTTAATGTTAGTAGTGTGCCCTAGGCTAATGAACATTTGTGATTCATGTATTAACATTATGATTGTTAATAATATATTATGAGGTATTCTTTTCATAAATGCAT
>JANZLC010000007.1:201653-248226 GCA_026413385.1 Erythroxylum gracilipes
TAAGTAATCTAAAAATAAAAAAGAAGATACAAAAATAAATACAATATCATTTAATATAAATGCTATGATTTAAAATGCTAATATAATATCTACGTTAATGACAAATTACAAATTAATTATAACATATTCAAATATTTAAATAGCTAAAAATACATTAAAAAATCAGAAACTTTATCTTTAAATTATACTAAGAACTCAGAAGACAGAATCGTGAAATTTTTTACTGCTAATTTTTGAGTTGGAGTACCTTAAATACATATATTGATGAAAATAAAGATATTCGAAGGTAAGAATATAACCTAAATACTTCAAAACTATTTATAATTAACAAGTTAATGTTAACGTATTAAATGCTAATAACGTTGTAATTCGGTTCTGCAACGAGTGTTTTGCAACTATTATTACTTTCAAAGCCTAAGACTCAGATGAAAACGAGTGTTCTGCAACTATTAAATGCTAATAACATTGTAAGCAACATTTTCTCCATTAAATGTTTAAGACTCCTTATTACTCACCAGTCAATACCAATGTTTCTCCATTAAATACCTATTAAATGCTTAAGACCCTTAAAAGGGCTCCTTTATATGGTGGGTCCTAGGTAGGTGCCCTGGCTACCCCTTCCCAGAGTCAGCTTTGCTTAAATACATAGTGTATTTGTTGTTTGGTTTAATTTATATTTTAGAATTCCAAGGAAAACAAGCAAAAAGCTCAATTTCTAGTGATTTCCAACAAAAATTCACTGCGAGAATACCAAAATTCATGCATACAACTAGTGCATATTGAGATAAAAGGGGTGACAAGAGTCAGACACATATGTGAGCTTTGGGAGCGTGCATGTGTGTTTGTTGCATGCAACACACATGTTACAAATATAGGGATGCATCTACGCATGTCAACTGCATGCAACACACGTGCCATAAAGGTTAGCATAAGAGTTGCATAACCCTCACACATTTGGATAGTGTGTGAGGTAGCTTCAGTAGCCGTCATGCGCATGGTGACATCAACACAATATATGACAAAAAATCCTCAAAATTTTATAATTTATGGAATGATCCTAAAATTATTTTGGACGTTGTGGATGCATAAATTAGTATATTTAAAATTTTTAAAATATTATTACATTAGTAATGTAATAATTGATATTTAATTACTAAAAAATTTATAAAGTTACAAAAGCCATAATTAAGTGATCCTTCATGAAATTGAGTTGAAACAAATGAGATAAATCTTGTTTTATTATCTCATGTGGTCTACCTATCATTATCTATTGTATTATTTCCCACTTTTTGAGATATTTTTATTATGAATTCTCAAATAAAGGTAATTGATAATATTTTTCAACATTACTATATGAAAATAATTAAGTGCATAAAGATTTTGCATTATAAAGTGGTAAGTTTGTCACATATTAATGCTCATGCAAGAAAAATGTGAAGATGACATATTGGTGTATCCTTTGTACTTATGGATTGTTTGAATTTCAATAAGAATGTCCTTTTAAGTTGGTTCTTAGACTCTTTTACTTGTATGTTAGGAGATACCACTAATTTTGTATTTAATAATTTTACTCAAATATGTTAACCTTATACCATCTCGACAACCCTTGGTCAAAGGGCATACAGAGATAGTAGAAACCTAATGTACGCGGCATTATTAAATCACATGAATCGATAAAGGCTTTTCTCTCTATGACTCCTATGCTCATGAAATATTTTACCTATAAGTCTCGAGGGAGCTGCATTATGAGTTTCCAACCTATATACCAGTTAAGTAGCTTATATAATATATTTCCATAAAAAGAAGCTTAGACTTCAAATATGCTAATCAAGACACAAGCTCTTCTTTTATGTTTGGATCGATTCTTAAGGCTTGCCTTTTAGAAATCTAAATTGACCAATCTTCCCCGTTTAACTTCAGACCTCAAATAAGATCTATAGTCCAAGACTTTTTGATACACAAGATCCTCATTATGAGACAAGTGTAGATCATACTTGTCTTTCTTTATAACTGTAACTATATTATTTAAGAATCAAGCTTTCAGGAGAGCAAGAACTTGGAAAGAAGCCATATGATAGAAAACACACATCATTTTTATTGATTTTTCTAATGCCTTACAACTAAAGAAAAACCTTGCTTTTATAGACTAAGCAAGGAAAATGAGGATAAACATCTTTTAGGGAAGGTTCCTTTACAGTACAATAATTCAAAATATAACACAAAAATACATAATAAAAGTAAGATTTATTGGGAACATCAGGTCCCAATAATATTATTTAAAGATAAAAACAAATATATCAATAAGGAGGTGTAGAAAGAGATCGGGGTCCACCACTATTATTAAAATCAAATATATCATCATCTATTTTTTCTAGCTATTAAATAAAATGGGTTATTTCTGTTTCAGTCCAAATCGGAGGCCAAGATTTTGGGCATTTTGAAAATATTCAGGGAGTTTGGCCTTTTGAACTATCGAATTTTTTCCAATTTTAAAACGATGCTTGGGCTCAAAACTAGATGGGTATGGTAGTTCTTTTGCCATAATGTTAAAGCCTATATAAGCAAATTAGTCAACAAAAGACAAATATCTAACAGTTGGAGAAATGGGTTTCGGAAGGCCAAAGTCGCCTAGGTATAGACCTAGAGACATATAATTAATTGGCTTGGTGGTTTTGGGATGATAGTTTAGGTGATCTAGAAAATGGTATAGATCACATATCGGTGTCTCTCTAATGTTTTGTCTAGTCATTAGAAGTTCACCAAAGTTGAAAATGATTAATACAAATATAACCATTCATAGTCAAGCTATATCGACGATGGATAATGAAGATAGATTGGGCTTTTTGATCAAACAGAGGAATATCCCATACTTGACATCTCTTGAGAATATATCTAAGCTAAATACACCATTTAGGTTGAGGTTGGAACCATTTAAGGAAAGTCTATAGGAGAGAGCTAACATTGGTTGGATTGGCGAGATGTTTATAGACATACAAAGGAGAGAAGGAAATTGGCCATGTATATAGGGCAGATACAGCCCATAGGTACCACATTGTTGGTTTAGAAAGGTAATTTAAAGATGGTAAAGAATCCAGTAAGGTGTTACCATGTCAAATTAATGGGGGTGTGGCGGAATGTTTAGAGTTGTGAGAATAAAATGAAGGTAGTAAAACATAATTTTTCAAAGGAGAACAGGAATGTCATCTAGTGCAATTGGAAGAGTTTTGGTAATTACAGGGAAGGGTTTTTAAATCCTAGAATACTGTGGAAATTACATGATAGGAAGAATGAGAGGAATTGATTTCCTAAGTATAGAAGAGAGCAATTGGATTGGTTTTTTGGTCAAGAGAGAAAATCTATAAGGATATTATGAAGACCTTTAATATGGCGAATGATAAATTTATAGCATAAAAACCATTCTTTCCACCAAAGAAATTGGCTATCAAGAAATATCTTTTTTTGAGGCTTAAGAATCTTTAGAAAAATATGTTTCCATTTCAATCAAAAAGTGATAAGGATTAAGGTGGAAATTGAATTTTTTGATGCCCTTTTTAACCATCAAGATTTCCTTATAAATGGTATGGTAGTGTTTTTTAACTCCTTGAACTAGCCACTAGCATGGCCACAATAATGTCTTTTCCCATCAATCTCTTCTATCGAGATGACACCTCAATAATAGTCACTAGCTTCTGTATGAAGGATTCATTGTCCTATGTTAGGAATCTTTAAAGGGAGTGGGTTTTGACTTACCTGTTTTAAGTGCTAGACATCTCTAGTTTATTCTTTACTTATAGTGGTGGATTCTTTTTCAGCAATTTGGATAAGGGAGTTATGTAATCAACCAAAAAGGGGATAAAATCTCATATGTAATTTATAATTCTAAGGAATTGTTGAATCTACTTTGTATTGAGATTTTCATTAGGAAAATATAATAACATATTAGCTATATGCGAACTAGACTGATAAAATCCATCATGGAAATTCATACTTGAAAATTCTATTTGGACTATACCAATATGACTTTTCTTGATTGAGAACATAATTCCATATTGCTTTAGAGTATAAGAGGATGTCATTAATGTAGATCAAGGTGCTAGAAAGAATGGGCTCATAAATTTTTGTCATAGACCATTGAAATAGTGATGGGTCAACCTTAAGTATAAATGGCATTACAGTCCATTGGTATTGAGCATTTAGAATACGAAAGGCTCCCTTGTAGCTTTCCTATGGATCAATTCCCAATTGCCAAAATCCTACTTTTAAGTCAAAATTTGAAAAGAATGTTGCTTCTTTGAGAAAAAAGACTTGAGCATTAATTTTTGTTAGTGGGAATTTATCATCTTAAAGGAATGCATTCAGGGGTTTATAATCAATCACTAACCTCTTTTTTCCTCTCTTTTGTTCAGCTCTTTTGTTCACATAGAAAGCTTAACACTCCCAGTCTAATTTTGTAGGCTTAATTAGTCCTTGTTGGAGTAAGATAACACACTCTTCTTGTGCTAACTCTAAATCATCAGGATTCATGCCAAGGTGAGTAACCTTGGTAGGATTAATGTCTTCATTCTTCTTGAATGATAGATGAATGAAGAATTATAGATTTTTCCCAAGAGAATTGGGTTGTGATAAATATGTATGGTTTTCAGGAAATGTTATAAAAATTGATCCCTTAGTGTTTCATATGGAGGAGGCACTTAGGTGAGCTCAAACACGTTACATATATCTGTGTAGGAACTGAAATTGGCTCAACATTTAATCCCTTTGGGTAGGATTTGTAATGGAGATGCTAGGCTATAGACATCCATACTAATTAGGATATCTGGGCTAGGTAGATGATTGCTAAAAACTTTAGACTATATAACACAATTAGGGAAAAATCTTATCCCTATTTCTCTTTTGGTAATACGCCCAATTTTGAATGAATTACCATCAACAGTAGTGAAATATTCATCATGTGATATACAGGCTTTAAGAGGTAAGACGTTGGACTTCATAATACTTCGACAGGATCCAGTATCCTTATATCCAATATCCTTGAATGGTTTATCATATTTATCTTGCTGTAATAACTGGATATGGACATAAGGAAGAGGAGCAATGATAGGTTTTGAATTTACCTTCAAACATGTTTGTTGTAGCATATATAAGTAATTTTCCTTCGTATCTTCATTAATTAGGTCATCAAAGGATTCAAACTCATCATCAGAAGAATTGATTAGAGTAACAAATTTTGTTTCCTCATCTTCACTGGATTGTTCTTCAAAAAAGTCTTCAATATTGCCATTGTCATAGATAGGCATTATAGCCTTAATGGATTCTAACAATTTCAAATCTCTTTTAGTCTTATTAGGACATTGATATGCATAATGTCCTAGTTTGCCACAAATGAAACATCAACTGCCTTTTCTAATATGGAGCTCGTCTTTTAAAGCATCAGACAAATATGTGTCATTTTTGTCTTCTGAATGTCTTATGGTAACCTTTATTTGAATTTTGGGATTTGTGGAACTTTCTCTAGGAAAATTTCTTGTGATAATACTTCTTCTTAGTATGACATTCACAATCCTTTTTTCTCTTTGCATTTGGTCTTCAAATAAGGATTTTTACAATCCTTTTTCAATAGAGGACCACCTTGATCATATTCTTGAACTTTGTTTATCACAAAGTCTATCAAAAGAGGTTAAAGCATGCTGGTAGATTTCTTAAAGAGATATTTCTCTCGTATCGCTTCGTAGAGCTACAATAGTTCTTTGGAGTTCAAGTTGTAATTCTTCTAGAAGAGATGAGATGAATGTTTAACAGAGATTGACATCATTAAAACCATTAAGCAAATAATATCATTCCATCATATGCTGAAAATGTTTCTATAAATCTCTTATGTCTAATGAACAACACTTCATTTTAAAGTATTCTTGATTGATCTGTTTGTCAATGAGCTGGAAATCTCTAACGAATTCTTTGTGGATGACTCCAAGAAGAATTCCTACAGAGGTAACTTGAATATACTAGATTTTGCAGTAATCATCTATACTTTTCTACCATTCTCTTAAAGTACCAATAAAACACGAAGTAAACTTAGACAAAATATCTTATAAGGGATTGTTTGGGTGAGTCATCTGTAAGTCAATCCAAGCTCTAAATTCATGGAGACATTCTCTCCATTTTTAGGTGGAAGATCATCAAAATTAAACTAGGGTCCTGAAGTAGGTTTGTTCTATGGTACTTTTGTTGGTGGTGCTGAGGGTCTGAATGATTCGCTCCTTATAGATACAACTTCACTGGTATTTGATTCAACTTTAGTTGTTTCAAGCATAGTCATCATGATTTGAGCTAATTTAGATAAATTAGAAAATTGCTCAGATTCTTTTGAAGATTGTCTAGACATTGCAAATAATTGTTCAGATATATTAGAATGCTTAGGTGTGTATTCTCTAAATGTTTTGAAGTGGATGGTATAAGATTTGTAATTAACTCTTGTTAAGTAGCTTTATCTTTTCCAGTTGATGGAGAATGTTGAGTTTTTGGTAGTAAAGAAGGTGGATTTTTAATTTGCAAAGGTTTTGTCTATGGATCAACAAGTTTGATATATAAAGGTGATGGATCGTAAGTTTTGTCAATTTTAGGCTTTATAGGTTTGATAGGTTTGAGTTTTATAGTAGGATAAATAGTAGGTTTAGGATAAGTTAGGGATGAATAGATGGGTAGTAAAATTGGGAAAGTTGTAGGATAAGCTCCATAAATAATCTTAGAGTGTTCTGTTTGCATGTCGACTTCCATTCTTTGAAGTACTTCTTTCACTCTTCGAGTTTCTTATTCTTTGTTTGTGAAATTAGGTCTAAAATACTATGTTTCAATATATCTTTTGAGATTAACATCAAGTTATGCCATCTAATCTTTTAAAGATGTGTATAGTTTTTAGATCTGAGATGAGATTGTTTCGACCTGTTTCTGAGTAGCTTGAGTTTGTTAATTAAGCCCATCAATCTTAGTATTAATGCGGACTAGAAATTGGTTTTGGGAAATAACATTATCAATATGCCAATTGATACTTCATCTGTAGGATTGGAGACAAGGGCACTATGGAAGATGATTCCTGTAGAATAAATATAAGGGTTGGAGATAACCATTTGTGCATCATTCGTGCATCTCTCCAAAGGTAGAAATTCATCTTTATATGGTCTCATCATCATATAAGGAATTAATACTAGAGTAGTAATAGGAATGAAAGAAATAACAAGCAGAGGTACGTTGGGAATTGATTCTTTAAGGAACAGATGTTCCTTTTTAATAGCTTTGAGTAGCTATTAAAGAGACTTAGGTGTAGATTGTGGATTTTTAAGCCCAACCTAAGGTTTTGAATCTAGATTATGGTTATCATGTCTAAAATGAAGGTTTTGGTAAGGTTGACAATGATAGGTTTCTTTGGGTTATTGTCTTCTTTTACTTTGAGATTTATCCTCCTTTTTCGAACATAGACTTCTTCTTCACTGTCTGTGCCATAATAATTGGACATATTTCATAATCTAGCTTACACATGGATGGATCCATATCCTATATGAAATGTCCATGATGATGACTGATGTCCACTTGGTTTAATATAATGGATTAGAGGTCCACCTTTGGCTTCTTCATGTGATAATGCTAGTTGAAGCATTAAAATATGTCCATTATGTGTTTAAAGGTCTAGGCTAGTCTTTATTAGGTCTCGTATAGATGGATTTAATAGATCCATCTCTTAGTGTCCTGAGAATAGTAGGAGTAGTTGTGTGGAAAGAGTGCCTATGATGAGTATAGAACACCTTATGATAGTTAGTGATCCATTCTGTTAGCATCAACTTTTCAAGTTCCATTGGTGGAAATTATTTCATGATCTGAATGATAGTAGTTTGATCATATGCTTGATATGTTACCATATATAAAACATCATAAGTGAAATTCAGAAAATTAAGATCTACAGTATGGCAAGTGATAAATCATTTGGTGGTGTAAAGTAGGCACAATTGTTGTAGGGTCTTGTTCTTCAATAGTGATATGAATTTAGACTTGTAATCTTTCAGATAAAGTTAGATCATCCAACCAAATATTGAAATCAGGAGAAATAGTGAGAATGACACTTCCATTATTGAGAGTTGTCAACAAACTACCAACCAATGCATTTTGGTAATTGATATAGGTAATGTTAAGAAGAGAGATCCTAGCAATGGATAAAATTCCTTTTTATCTATGGAGAGTAATAACAAGTCTAATGGCTCCAACATTGAGATGAGTATGATTCTAAAGTCCCTCCAAAGAGACATGAGTTCTTTTGGAATCTCTAGTTTGACATATTGTTCTGCTATTCTTTCCTTTAAGCCATACTGTTCTAAACTAGAACTTTGGATATTCTCTTTTACTTTTGGACAAATTTATAGTAAGAATGTTCTGAATACTTCTACTCCAAAAACAATTGTGAGAATATATACAGTACGTAATTAACAGGGGTAAAGAACTATCATGGATATAACTTTCTTCTAGGAGATGAGTTATTTCTACTAGATTTTCTATTTTATTGGAAAGAGTACATTTGACATTAGAAGGAAGACTTTCTATTGAAAGAGTTGAAGAAAGATAAATAGGGTCACTAGGTAAAGAGTCACTTATGGCATATAAAAAGATCTTTTTTACTCACTTTTATCAATATAATGTAGGCATAGTCAATGGAGAGTAAAAATAAGTTGACACTACCTACAAACTTTTACCAAAATGCACTCATTGCTACTATGTTGACAACTTTTAACAATGGAAGTGTCACTCTCACTATTACTCCTAATTTTAATATCAGGTTGGACAATCCCATTTTATCTTAAAGACTCCAAGTCCAAATTCAAATCATGGAGCACACCACCAAATGATTTATGGTTTGTAGAACCATACCATAGATGTTAATTTTCCAAATTCCACTTTTGATGATCTATATATGGTAGTAGATCGAGCCCATGATTAGACTACTATCATTTAGATCCTAAAACAATTACCACTAATGGAACTTAAAAAACTGATTCTAATAGAATGGATCATTCACTATTAGAAGGTGTTTTATGCTCATCATAGGCACTCTTTCCATATAATTACTCCTCCTATTATCAGGAAACTAAGAGATGGATCTGTTAAATCCATCAACACTAGACCCAATGAAGAACAACCTAGATCCTCAAATACATTTGGACTTATTTTATTGCTTCAACCAGTATTATCACACAAAGAAGGTAAAGATAGACCTCTAATCCAGTACGTTAAACCTGGTGTGTTGGACCAATGGTGGTTGACAAATTAAATCCTTCTATGTTTTGATAATAATAAAATTTATAGAATTGGTTAAGAAATAATTTCAGGTATTTTGGATTGAAATTCAAATAAAAGATTAATACAAATCAAGATAGCAATAATGTTCAATGTTCAAGAGATAGCAACGTTCATGAGATAGAAATCGTGTAAATAAGGTTTTAATATTTCAAACTCGTATCCCAACAAACAAAGATTGAAGACTATGCTAGATATGTACGTTGGAGCCTGCACTAGTCAACTAATAATATTCGATCTGTCAGTTTGTGCCAAGACAAGTCGACTAACATGTTGTAAGTCGATTATAAACAAAAGACCTGTAAGTTGGATAAATGGACTAGTCTACTATCATCACACTAGTCGACTATTCGAAGAGCGGAGATGAAACTTGCATGAAAAACGTTAGTGTTAGTTGACTGATACCTTGGAGACAAGTTGACTATAATGTATTAGTCGACTATCATACATCGACAAGTCGACTATCAGGTGCAGCTGAACATAATCTGACTAAATCAATTGATTACAAACGGGACGAAAATCATACTACAACGGCTAGGAGCATTCTACAACGGCTAGACGAGATCTTCAATGTCTACAATCATCTTGTAGTCTGAAAATAAATTGAGGGAACATCAAAGTATCGATAACACAAGTCCAAAGTAAAGAAAAGTCAAATAGTTCCATATTTGCTATCAATTTTGCTCTTAGCTTGTCCTTAATTCTACTCAGCTGTACTAAGAGTTATCATTTCAATTTTTTTATCATTGTGATTATTGTGAGTTGAGTGATTAGAGGAAAATCACTTGGGAGGTAGGATTTGTGCCAGAAAACAGATCTGTTGTAAGGTATAGCTTGAGCCGGAAGTCAAGTTGTATTGAAGAGTTCACACTGAACTAAAAAGTGTATAGTAAAGTGTTTTGCCAAAATCCTAAGTGGGAGCTTAGGTAGAGGAAGTAGGTCTTATCACTGAACCTGTATAAAAACAGTGTTTGCCTTTCTTCTCTACTCTTTACATGGTGGACAACCCCCCTTCTAGATCTATTCAACCCCCCTTCTAGATCGTTTTCATGGTGGACAACCTATATACATCAATCATCATCGTGGACATTTCATATAGGTATAAATCCATCCATGTGTGGTATAGATTGTGAAATATGTCCAACACTCATCTATGATGACATAGACAATGAAGATGAAGTCTAAGTTTAAAAAAGAAGGAAAAATCTCGAAGCAAAAGAAGATAACAACCCGAAGAAATCTATCATTGTCAACCTTACCAAAACCCTCATTCTAAACATGATGACCATGATCTAGACTCAAAAGCTTGGGTTGGCCTTAAAAATCCACAACCCAGACCTAAGACTCTTCAAGAGTTACTCAAAGCTATTAGAAAGGAACACCTGTTCCTAAAAGAATCAATTCCCAACATACCTCTGCCTATTATTTCTTCCGTTCCTATTACTACTCCAGTACTAATTCTTTGCATGATGATGAGACCATATAAAGATGAATTTCCATCCTTGGAGAGATGCACAAAGGGTTATCTTTAACCTTTATATTTGTTCTACAGGAATCATCTTCCATGGTGTCTTTGTCTCCAATCCTACAGATGAAGTAATTAACTGGCATACTGAAAATGTTATTGTCCAAAACCAATTTCTATTCCGCATTAATACTAACTTTGATGGGCTTATTTAAAAGATTAGATGGAATAACTTGATGTTGATCTTAGGAGATATATTGAAACATAGTATTTTGGACCTGATTTCACAAACAAAGAATAAGAACTTCGAAGAGTGAAAGAAGTACTTCAAAGAATGGAAGTCGACTTGCAACCAAAAGACTCTAAGACTATTTACAAAGCTTATCCTACAACTTTCCTAATTGAACTACCCATTTATTCAACCCTAACTTATCCTGAAGCTACTGATTATAAGAAAGTGTTTAAAATGAACTATCCGTTAATTAGGTAGCATATTCATCCTACCACTAAACCCAAACCTACTAAACCTATAAAGCCTAAAATTGACAAAACTTATGATCCATTACCTTGATATACCAAACTTATTGATCTATGGACAAAACCTTTGTAGAATAAAACTCCACCTTCATCACCACTAAAAACCCAACATTCTCTATCCACTACGAAAGATAAAACTACTCAATAAGAGTTTATTGCAACTCTTGTAACAGTATCCACTCTAGAAAATATTTGAGAATACTCACCTAAGCATTATGACATATATGAACAATTCTCTGCAATGTATGCACAATCTACAAAAAAATTGAGCAATTTGTTAATTTATCTAAATTATTTCATATCATAACGACTATACCTTAACAAACTAAATTTGAACCAGATTTTAGTGAAGCTGAATCTATAGGGACTGAACCATTTAGACCCTTACCACTGCCAACATAAGTATCACTAGTCAGACCTATTTTAAGACCCTGGTTTACTTTTAATGATCTTCCACGTAAAAAATGGAGAGAATATCTCCATAAATTCAAGGATTGGATCAACTTACATATGACTCACCCAAATAATCACCTACTAGATCTTTTATATGAGTTTACTTCTTGTTTTACTGGTACTTTAACAGAATGGTGGAAAAATCTAGATAACTACCCTAGACTCCAGTATATTTAAGTCTTCTCTGCAGGAATTCTTCTTAGAGTCATCCACAAAGAATTCAATAGAGATTTCCAAATTATTGAAAAATAGATTAGGTAAGAATACTTTGAAATGAAGTGTTATTCATTAGATAGAGAGATTTATAGAAACATTTTCAACATATGATGAAAAGATATTATCTACTTAATGGTTTTAATGATGCTAATCTCTATTATACATTCACCTCATCTCTTTTAGAAGAATTACAACCTGAGCTATAAAGAACTATTGTAGCTCTATAGAGAGATATGAGAGGAATATATTTTGGAGAAATCTATTAACTTTCCTTAGCTTCTCTTGACAAACATTATGATCAACAAAGAGTTTTATGAATACGATCAATGTTGGTCCTTTCTTGAAAAAGGCTTGTAAAAAGCCTTATTTGAAGATAAAATGTAAGAAGAAAAAGGATTGTGAATGTTATACTAAGAAGAAGTATCATCACAATAAATTCTGCTATTGAAAGTTCCACAAATCCCAAAATTCAAATGAAGGTTATTATAAGCCATTAAGAAGATAAAAACAACACAGATTTGTCTGATTCTTTAAACGACAAGCTCTACATGTAAAAAAGGTAGATCAATGTTTCATTTGTGACAAAATAAGACATTATAATCGTCAATGTCCTAATAAGAACAAAAGAGATTTGAAACTGTTAGAATCCATTAAGGCTATAATGCCTATCCATGATAATGACAATATTGAAGACTTCATTAAAGAATAATCCAATGAAGATAAGGAAACAAAATTTATCGCTTTAATCAACTCTTTTGATGATGAGTTTGAATCATCTGATGACCTAATTGATAAAGATGCTGAGGATGATTACTTTTACATGCTATAACAAACATGTTTGAAGGTAAATTCAAAAACCCTCATCCTTATGTACATATCCAGTTATTATAGCAAGATAACTATGATAAGTCAACCAAGTTATTGGCTATATAGATACTGAATCCTATTGGAGTATTATGAAGCCTAACATCTTACCTCCCAAAACTTGGATATCACATGATGAATATTTCAATGATGGTGATGGTAATTTATTTTAAATCAGGCTAATTACCAAAAGAAAAATAGGGATAAGATTTTTCCCTCATTGTGTTATATAGACTGAAGTTATTGGAAGTCATCTACCTAGCTCAGGTATCCTAATTGGTATAGATTTCTATTACAAAGCACCTCAATTATAAATCATACCTAAAGGGATTAAATGTTGAGCCAATTTCAATGCCTACATAGATATACGTAATGTGTTTGAGCTCACCCAAATGCCTCCTCAATACGAAGCACTAAGGGATCGATTTTTAAAACATTGTCTTGAGAACCATACATAGTTCTCACACCTTAATCCTCCTTGAAAAAATCCATAATTCTTCATTCATCTACCATTCAAAAAGAATGAAGAAATCAATCCTAACAAGGCTACTCACCCTGGCATGAATCCTAAGGATTTAAAGTTAGCACAAGAAGAGTGTGTTATTTTACACCAACAAGGATTAATTGACCTTACAAAATTAGACTAGGCGTGTCAAGATTTCTATGCAAACAAAAGATTTGAACAAAATAAAGGAAAAAGGAAGTTAGTCATTGATTATAAACATCTGAATACATTCCTTTAAGATGATAAATTCCCACTACCAAAAATCAAAACTAAAGTCCTATTTCTCAAAGAAGCAACAAGTTTTTTAAAACTTGACTTGAAAGCAAGATTTTGGCAATTAGAATAGATCCACAAGAAAGATACAAGATAAACTTATGTATTTCGAATGTAAAATACCAATAGACTATCATGCCCTTCGGATTCAAGGTTTTGCTATAACTATTTCAACGAGCCATGAAAAAAATTTATGAGCTTATTATTTCTAGTAGTTTGATCTACATTGATGACATCCTCTTATACTCCAAAACCCATAAAGATCATAAGGCTCTTCTTTAATCATTTTTAGATCTTACAAAGCAATATGGACTTATGCTCTCTGTTAAGAAAAGTCATTTTGAGACAACCCAAATAGAATTTTTGGGTATAAAATTTCATGATGGATTTTATCAGTCTTATCTACATATAGTTAATGAGTTCTTACATTTTTCTAATGAAAATCTCATTACAAAGCAGATTCAACAATTACTTAAAATTATAAATTACATTTAAGATTTCATACCCACTTGGTTGATTACACAACTCCCTTATCCAAATTGCAGAGAAAGAATCTACCACTATGGAGCAAAGAACAAACTAGAGATGTCTAATACTTTAAAACAAGCAAGTCAGAACCCTCCTAATAAAGGTCCACACATCATTTAGATAGATGCTAATGATCATTATTAGGGTGATATCTTAATAGAAGAAACTTATGGGAAAAGACATTATTGTGGCTATGCTAGTGGCCAATTTAAGGAGTCAGAAAAAATGCAACCACACCATCTATAAGGAAATCTTGGCGATAAAAAAGGGCATCGAAAAATTCAATTTTCACCTCAGTCCTTATCACTTTCTGATTAAAATGGAAAACAAAGCTTTTCCAAAGGTTCTTCAGCCTCACAAAAAGATATTTCCTGATAACCAATTATTTCATTGGAAAGATTGTCTTTCATGCTATAAATTCACCATTCACCATATTAAAGGTCATCATAACATCCCTGTAGATTTTCTTTCTCGACCAAGAAAACCAATCCAATTGCTTTCTCCCACACTTAGGAAATCAATTCCTGCCATTCTTCCAATTATGGAATTTCCATAGTATGCTAGGATTAAAAATTCTTCCCTCCAATCACCAAAAATCCTCCAACCACACTAGATGACATTGCTATTCTCCTTAAAAAAAGTATGTTCTACTTCGTCCATCTTATTCTCACAACTTTAAGCATTCTTCCACAACCCCATCAATTTGACATGGTAACACCTTATTAGATTCTTTACCATCTTTATGATTCCCTTGTTGAGCCAACAATATGGCACCTATAGGCTTTATTTGTGTTGTATGCATGTCCAATGTCCCTGGCTCCTTTATATGTCTATAAACATCTTACCAATCCAGCTCATGTTGACTCTCTCTTATGGACATTCCTTAAACAGTTTCAACCTCTACCTAAATGGCGTACTTAGCTTAGACATATTCTTAACATATGTTAGCTATGGGATATTCCTCTGTCTGATCAAAAAGCCTATTATATCTTCATTATCCACCATCCACATAGCTTGACTATAAATGGTTATATTTGTACTATTAATCATTATCAACTTTGGAAACCTTCTATTGGCTGGTAAAAAAATAAGAGAGACTTGATACGTGATCTATACCACATTCTAGATCACCTAAACCATCATCCTAAAACCACCAAGCTAACTACTTGTACATCTTTGGGTCTATACCTAGGTGACTTTGCCCTTTCGGTCCATTTCTCCAACTACTAGATATTGGTCTTTTGTTGACCAATTTGCTTATATGGATTTTAACATTATGAACCACCATGTCAACATAGCTTTGAGCCTAAGCAATGTTTTAAAATTTAAAAAAGTTCCATAACTCAAGAGCCCAAATTACCTTAGCCTAAAATATTTGAATATTTTTAAGATGTCTAAGATCTTTGGCTTCCAATTTTGACTAAACCAGAAATAACCCATTTCATTAAAGAGCTAGAAAAAAATAGATGATGGCATGTTTGATTCTAATGAAAGTGGTGGACCCAATCTCTTTTTGCACCTCCTTGTTCATATATTCCTTCTTATATTTTAAGAATATTATTGGGACCCAATGATTCCAATAATTCTTACTTTTATTATGTATTTTTGTATTCTAGTTGGAATTATTGTATTATAAGGGAATCTTCCCTAAAAGTTGTTTGTCCTCATTTTCCTTTCTTAGTTTATAGAAGCAAGGTTTCTTTTTAGTTATAAGGCATAAAAAATCAATAAAAATGATGTGTATTTTCTATCCTATGGCTTCTTTCTAAGTTCTCACTCTCTTAAAAGCTTGATTCTTGAATAATGTAACTACAGTAATAAAGAAAGAAAAGTATGCTCTACACTTGTCTCTTCGTAAGGATCCTGTGTATTAGAAAGTCTTGGACTTTAAATACTGTTTGAGGTATAAAGCTAAATAGGGAAGATTGGTTAGTTTAGATTTCTAAAAGGTAGGCCCTGAGAATTGAAACCCAAATAAAGAAGAAGGACTTGTGTCTAAGCTAGCATATCTAAAATCTAAGCTACTGTTAATCTTTGTTTATCCTTGCTCTTTTATGGAGATCAATTTTATAAACCACTTGACTAGTATATAGATTGGAAACCCATAATGTATCCCCCTTAAGACTTATTGATGAAATGTTCTACGAGCCTAAGAGTCATAGTGAGAAGAGTCTTTCTCAATTTATATGGTCTAACAATGCCACATACCTTAGGTTTATACTATCCCTATATGCCCTCTGACCAAGGGTTAAAGACATTAGGTGGGGATAATTATTTGTTAATTAATTTATACACCACAAGTGGTAACATCACATAATTTGACGGTGTGTACTCTAACCATTTTATATGAAGATCTTATATTTATATATTATGTATTCTTCACATAGGTATTTTATGATATATTTAATAAGATTCTCAGTCCAAACATTGTTTGTATCTTTTAGTATAAAAATTATCAAAAATAGTGACTATACTAGGTAGGGGTAAGGCTATCTACTATTGGACCTCCTTAGACTCACATTTTAAGAGGACTCTCAATGGGTGTTGTTATTATTGTTATTGTATCTTTTAGTATAACAATTATCCTAAATTTTTACTGGCCATATACACATTAATAATTTTAAAATGACCTCTTTTGTAAATAATAACATTGTCACCATCAACTAGTTTGAATTTTAAAAAGTGGAGATAAGATATGGAATTTTATTTTAGAAATGACCACATTAATATTATTATGGTTGAAGAAAAGTCATATATTTCCACATATGTCAAAATAAAAGCTAAAATGGTAGCCTATATAGTTTGTTAAAGTTCAAATAGAATGTGTTATTTGACTATCAAGAGGCCTAGACCTGACCATCTATTTTGTGGACTCAAGAAACAAACATAACAATTGATTTTCTCAACAAAGTTTCTTAAAGGTACAAAGTTTCTTCTAATGCTAAAATTGGAACTATACTAAAAGAAATTTATTATACATGATACACTAGGGTAGGGAGTGAAGAGTATATTGTTAGGATGATACATTTATAAGGTTAATTCAAAGCTCTGAAATTGTCATTCTTGATGCTTACATTATTCACCAATATCTGAATACATTTCACTCAAAGTTTGGTATCCTTTACTAACTATTAATCACAGTACGAAGTTTGGGACATTAATTCTTTGATTGTGTAGTTAATGATGTGATTTTATGTTTTAACTACAAGTGCATAGTATAGTTGTAGCTAGCACTGGTGAGTATGGGTCAATCCCACGATGACTATAATTACTAGTACTTATCATCTTTCTATTATCTAGTCTGACAAATTATTATAACGATGATAAATTAAATGCAAAATTAAAATAATAAACTAAAATAAGTCAACACAATTGAATAACTAGAATGAAGATTAAACTCAGAAACAATTAAAGAAAATAGTGGTACTTAGACTTTGAATCTCCCTAAGTCATATTGTGCAATTATGATTTCACTACTCTTTTAATCTACAGTTTATTGGATCGTAGAAATTACTATCTTATGTTAATTTCTTTGATCTAGGCTATTAATACCAAATCCTTAGTTGATTAACTAAAATATTTTTCTTGTTAAAATCTATAAGATTGCATTAATTGATTAGTGAATTTCACTATAATGCTTTATCCTAATATAGAGGATTTATGTCAATCTATATCCAATTTTGCATGAAAATTCTTTTAATTATGGTAGATCTATTCATACAAAATGATGTCTCTATCTTAATCTCATGAAATCATACATGAAATAATATGAACATGTACATAACCGTTTCCACCTCCACATAGTTGTATCCTTTAAGGAAATCTTTAATGTTTCACTTTTTCTGCCTTGATTACATTTAATTTCTGCTCCTTTTGACCCATAAAGGAAACATAGAGCTAAAAACATAATATGAATGAATTAAGTTCCCAAAACAATTAAAAAAATCTCAAATAAACAAACAAAATGCACTAAAATGGGATTAGAAATATAGTCAATTTAGCATTATTAGTAGTAAAAAAAACTAAAGAATACCACACAAAAGCCTTGATAGCTACTAAACCAAAATCTAAAGTCAAATCTATAAAAATCAAAGGTAAGGTTCTTTGAAGTCCTCCACTTAAAAAACAAGGTCAAACTAGTATTATGAGAGCCTTATGGATACCATGAAGAGTACGAGACGTGTCTTTTATGAAAACAAAGGTCATAAAAATAGGATTGTATGGCGTATAATATCTAGAAGGAAGAAAATTAACTATTAGGTAACTCTTTGGCTTATTTCATTTTTGACACTAATGTTTTTACAACCATATTAGGTTCTTAGAGGCTAAATAGTGAGCCTTATAATCATATTGCTTTCACAATACATGGATTAATATCATGGAGAAAACTAATTAAAGATGATTATAAACTAATGGTTGACAATAATAATGAAGTTGATGTGTATTTTAAATTTTTTTGTATAAAACATTTTATATACCATACTTTAGACATAACTTAATCTCTGTATCTATTTTGGATAAAGAAAATTATAATTTTGTAATAAAAAATCCAATTTATAGTTATGTTTTAATGAAAAAATGTTAGTACAAATTTCTTAACATATGATTTATATAAAATGTGTTTTAACTTATGATGAAATATATGCTTCGTATTATACTTTTGAAAGGGTTATTAGTAAAAGACCTCTGGTAAGAAAAAATCAATAATGTCATGGCGTAAGAGATTAGGTCACATCTTTAGAGAAAATTGAAAGATTAATAAACGAAAACATTCTTCCAACTCTTAATTTTGAAGATCTAATGACATATTGATTGTTGTAGACGAAAGTTGACCAAAATAAAGAAAAAGAAGTCAATTCATAATTATAAACTTTAAAGAAAAATGTGAAGTTTTTGACATGTTTAAGAGCTTCAATAGTAAGGTTAAGAATCAATTAAAATGTCAAATTTGATCGTCAAGGTAAGTGTTATGGAAAAAAATGTGGCTTTTAAACAAGAAAAAGGTCTATTAAATACTTAGAAAATTATGGAACCGTAGTTTAATTTACTATACCTAGTATTCCAGAACAAAATGGTATGACCGAAAGGTGGAATCACACTTTAATGAATATGATAAGGATTGTGTAGAGTATGACTAACCTTCTAGAATATCTTTAGGGTGAGGCTATCAAAACTTACTTGTATGTTCTTAATAAAGTCCAAAGAAAATCAATATTGAAAACACTTTTTGAGCTCTGTAAAGGATGAAAATCAAGTCTCACTTATCTCCAAGTTTAGGGCCATCCTATTAAGGTAAGTACATATAATCCTAATGAAAATAAACTATATTCTCTTTCTACTCATTACTATTTTATAATTTATCTTAAACATTCTAAAGGCTATGAAATTTACTATATGGAAAAGGGATCCAAAATTGTGGAATGAGAAATAACTAAGTTTCTAAAACTTAATGTCTCTTATAAGCTTGGTTTTTCTCGTATGTTAGATGATGGAAGAGTGAATATAATTACAATTTTATATTCTTCACATATTTAGCTAAGGTTTGTGGATTCTGGACCTAATACCACTCAAAAACCAAGCCCCGGATAAAATCCTATTAATATAACCCAACAAAATAACACAAAATACTAAAACTCTCATTAATTATGTCTTTTATAATAAAATAGATCGATCATCTATAAGTAAATCTCAATGAATTCAATAATAAAAATAACCATATAATGTCTTCTAGAACAAAGGGATCATCTATCTATAACATCAAGATTCATGTAAAGCAGAGCTTTTAACTCAATCTCTTATTATATCCTTGAGCTCCTTGCTTGAAAATACTAAAAGTTGGGTAGCATATTGTCAAATAGGAAGAATTAAAATTAAAAAAAGAATAAGAAAAAACTACTATCATATATCACTACACTTAAGGAAATATATCGATGTGTCTAAATGCAACTACCATTGAACTACCTACCAAGAAAAGAAGTCTTAACAATGCATTATATTAAAATAATCATAAAATGCAATATAGGATGGTTTTGATTAATCAAATAATCCCTTACACATGCCTAATGTAACATTATCCAATTTGCCTTGATTTAACATATTTGTACAAATCTAGATCTATCCTAAATAATTGAATGCTAGATGCCTCATTTGGCACTAGCTAATTCGTACTAATTAAAGGATTCATATAAACCTAGCTATGAAAACTAAAATTTTACACATCTTATTATAATTCCAGCTAATAGATTTATAGCAATCAAACTCATCATCACATCGCACATATATGCACAACAATCTCCCTTTTAGGTGATGGAAAAAATAAAAAGGCAGATCAATAAAACAATAGATATCTCATAGTCAATGCCACTACCTTGAAAGCAATTTCGACGGACGTTGGTGTAATCCAGATGCTAGTCGTTCCCCAAGGTTAACACAACAAACCCTTGCACACGTACACTCGTGGACAAGAGAATGAAGGGTGCACAACAGTTGCTCAAGGAGGAAAAGGAACACATAAGAAAACAAAACGAGAGTCTGGAGTGATAGACATTTTTTCAGAAGTTACAAAGAAGAAGAAAGCCTTAGTTTTTTGTAAGGCAAAAAGAGACTAATCGTAGCACAAAACCAAAAGAAGATAAAAGGAATTATAACAATGAACAGTTACAAAATTAAATGGTCTAGGTCTAGGTGCAATGAATCTAAAAGATAAACATATTAGTCCACAACTTGCGGGTCGCGCCTAACCTAACCCACCCGGACCTGACTGGGTTGGCAGCGTGCACGTGTGAGATGAGTGGTCTGTCCAACTCCAACACTCCACCAAAAGCCCCAAAATAAAACAACTCAAATAGGTAGGAAAAACAACAACAATATAAAGAAGTGTAAGTCCCCTTATCTCGCCAATATGGGACAAGCAAATTTCAATAGAAGAAGAAGAAATAATCAATAAAGAGAAGGGTATAAAAGCTATCATTATTCCAACATTCCCCCAATAATGGAAAGCTAAAATAGAAAAGATTCCTTGAGCAAAAGGAGGGTTTGATACTTAAATGTTAATATCTGTCGATTGAATTAACACATAGCGAAGTGAGGCAACAACCAAGTTCAATTAGTGAATACAGATCTTGAATTAAGAGAACTTTAGTTAAGACTACCACAACACATGTCAGACCTCGGTTTGTACAAACTCTGCGATACAATATGTGCGCTATTCTAGGTCATGCGCTTACCTTGAGTCTCATGAGTGCTCTAAAAAGATAGCCCAGGTCTTTTATAGAGAGTAGCCCACCTTCACACTCAAGTAAATGAATCCATCAAGTGTTTCTCATTTGCACCACCCTAACGGGATATGGATCCATTAAGAGCAAGTGCTCAACCTCTAAATAGAGTTTGATGAATCTATCAAGTCCATCTCTTGACGACCACCATGGGCTATAGATTCATTAAGAGCCTATGCTTAGCCTTTTTTAGGTCAATAGAACATGTCATAAGGATGAGTAATAACCAAAAATTTCACTCAATGAGCTTAAGCCCCATCCCCCTCAACGTTTCAAGAACTAATCTTCTTGATAATCCTTTAGTTAAAGGATCTGCTAGATTCCTTTTTGATCTTACAAATTCTAAAGAGATAGACCATTCTTGAGTAGTTGCTTCACCACTCCATATCTTATACGAATGTGTCACCTTTTACCATTGTACACATTGTTCCTAGAAACTCCAATTGTAGCTTGAGAGTCATAATGTAGTTGAATAGGTGTAGACAGTCTACCCCATTTGGGCATACCCGCTAATAGATTTTGGAGCCAATATGCTATTTAACCTGCTAACTAAAGAGCAATAAATTCAAATTCCATGGTGGAACGTGCTATACAAGTTTGTTTTGTAGACTTCTAGGAAATAGGTCCTCTACCTAAAGTAAATATATAACCACTAGTTGAACTAACTTCATCATTGTTAGATACCCAATTAACATCATAATATCCTTCAAGCACAACAGGAAACTTGCTAAAATTTTAAAAATAGTTCATGGCGCCTTTCAAATACTTAAGTAACCGATAAAGTGCATTCCAATATTCATTACTAGGATTATGTGTATACCTACTTAAACGTGAAACAATATAGGCAATATCAGTTATAGTTAGTTTATAAGAAACATTACACTACCAATAATATTGGCATAATCACTTTGTGATACACTATCATCTTTGTTTTTCATGAGATGAATGTTAGAATCATAAGGAGTTTTTACAGGTGTAACATCAAATTAATTGAATTTACACAATACCTTTTCAATGTAATGAGATTAACACAATGAATAACCATTCTCAGTTTTGAAAATTTTAATTCCAAGAATCACATCGTCTTCTCCTAAATCTTTCACATCAAATTGAGAAGACATAAATTTCTTAGACACATTAACCACATCAATAGTAGCACCAAAAATAAACATGTCATCCATATAAAGACATATAAATACACATTCTAATCTACCATTTTGGAATAAACACAAGAATTAGAGGCGTTAACAGTAAAACCATTTTGAGCCAGGTGCTACTGAATTTCTCGTACCACTATTTTGGAGCTTACTTAAGACCATACAAGGACTTCCTAAGTTTACAAACCTTGTTTTCTTGACCAGGTACCTCAAAGCCTTTAGGTTGCTTCATAAATTCCCTCCTCTAAATCTCCATTCAAAAAGGCTATTTTTACATCCATTTAATGCACAACTAAATCATTGATGGTGACTAAGGCTATTCGAGAACAAACAGTGGAAATCTTAGTAACAGGTGAATAGGTATCAAATTAGTCAATCCCTTTTTTCTGGTCAAAACTTGACATGTGCTTAACTGACCATATAATTATTTCATAACACTTAGCGATTAATGACATGAAATTGCTTAAGATACTCACTTTTCACTTTGACTCATATGTGATTTTAGGCACAATTCGAAAGAAAAGAAGTTAAAGTTAATTGACAGTATGGTATTTGGGCCATTTTCTGTAGAATCATAATTCTTCGTCTTCATAGAGCAAATAAAGACAAGAAAATCAAGATGATGAAGTAACATATCTCATGGCTGTTATGTATGGAGCATGTATAACGACATCATAATTCATGCATAAACTGAAGATTCATGTATAAAGCAAAGGGTGATGGACGACTACAGTAGCATGAAGAGAAGCAAAAATGACAGCAGTTCATGAAGAAAATGCCAATAGGTGGAGAGGCAAGGAGCATGAAATGACAGTACAGGCAGACATTGGGAGAGTCACAATAGAGCCAACTAAAAAAACAATATTAAATAAAGGAAATGACAACACATTTTTGTGTTAAACGCAAACAATGTTTGTGTTTCATGCAAACAACATCTGTGTAAACGCAGACGTTGGGCATAAAACGTAGACATTTGGGACAAAAGATTTAAAAAAAAGGCAAAAATTGTGAATAACACAGTAGCAAGAGTGGGTTGGTTTTAAGGTTTTTAGTAGACAAAAGGTGGTCTTTGGCTAGTTTGAAGTTGGGGGCTCTTGATTTTAATAAAGATGAGGGGTAAAGCTCTCAACCAAGAGAGACTTATGGAGAGCTAGACAATGCGACACCGGTTTGGAGGTGACATCACCGCTGATGTCCTAGTTAAACATTTTTTACTATTTTTGTAGTTTCTCTCTCTTTAGAAATTTATTGTGTTATTCTGTGTGTATAGATTTGGGTATTGTTAAAAGGTTATTTTAATGTGTTCATTGGATTATTTATGTACAAACCCATTGCTAGAATTTTGATATAATCTGTAGTTGTTATATTTGAAATTCATGTGTAACAACTAATGATTCATAATCATAGGGATAACATAACCTAGATTAAATGACGCATCTTATGCAGTTGTTTCCTTAATTAATTAGTTTTTCTAATTCATAATGCTACTACCCAATTGAATCTAGAGATCGTATTCTAGGTTATTCAGTGGTTAGGTTTAATTAACAATCATACTTTGATTAAACACTACCTAAATGAAAACTCGGATTAATTATTAACTCACGAGTAATAGTTGCTAGGAGAGGTTTGAGAATGACAAATCATTGAAATATGTATAATTAGGGTGTAGGTCGAGATTGAACCAAAGAATCGGGTCCCTACTAAATTCCCACTTTTATCATTTTTACATGTTTTCTTTAAAGTTCTTGTTTTAGTTATTTTAACCTTATTTTATTTTATTATTTTTAAAATCCAAAACCCTCTATAACCTAAACATCGATTAATTTCTTTTCAAAAGCTAACCGAACACTCTTTGAGGGATCGACTTAGACTTACTACTGCTACAGTAGTAGGTCTAGTTTTTGTTTTGATTAGCGTTACAATGTGTTGTCAAAATCTCTCACCACAAACCTTGCATTAAACCTTTCAATGGAGTCGTCATGTCTATGTTTCCTTCTAAACACCCATTTACCACTAATAGGTCTACATCCATTAGGTTAGTCTGTAAGATCCATGTACAATTAGCCTGAAGGGATTCTAATTCACTGTTTATGGCCTCCTTCCAAAAAAGAACATCTATAGACGTTGCTTCTCCTTTATAAGTCTTAGGGTCATCATCTAAAAGAAATATTGACACAACATCCTCAGTTGTGACATCAAAGTTCTCAATCTTAACTAGGAAAGTCGTAATAAAATCTGGTCCAAAACTAGTTTCAGTTCTATGCCTCTTACTCCTCCTAAGTTCAACATCTGGCTCATTATGAACAGTAGCAGTAGCAGAAATATGATCATCATTTACAATTTTAGAATTAGATGGAAAACTAATAGACTCATTTTTCTTGTAAGGAAAAACATGTTCACAAAATTCAGCATCTCATGATTCAAAGACATGAATATATAAGCTGCACTATTTTGAGCATAGCCATAAAAAAATTAAAAGTTTTAGCCCTATATTAGGTCTTTTGAAGTTAGGTAAACCAACCTTAGCTAAGCACCCCCACACTTTCAGAAATTTCAAATTAGGGGCAAATCCGTTCCATAACTCATAAGGAGTTTTATCTAACTTCTTATGTAGTACTCTATTGAGAATATAGCATGCAAAGAGTGCATACTCTCCCCAAAAATTTTCAGGCAAACCAGAACTTATCAACATAACATTCATCATCTGTTTAAGAGTTCTATTTTTTCTTTCCACTATACCATTTTGTTAAGGAGTGTTAGGTGCACTAAGCTCATGTATTATACCATTCTGCTCACAGAAACTTTCAAGGAAATTTATACTATACTGGCCACCTCTGTCTAACCTTACTTTCTTGATTTTTCTATCAAGCTGGTTTTCCACCTCTGCTTTGAATTTCAAAAACATGTCCTCAGCCTCATGTTTAGTTCTTAGAAGGTAAACCTTAGTGTACCTCGAAAACTTATCCCCAAAAGTCACACAATTCATTTTACCTCCTTTGCTCATGATATTCTTCAAATCTGCTAAGCCCGAATGAATAAGTTCTAAAAGTTCTATCTTTCTACTTGTGACAGATTTAAAAGGTTTCTTAGTATACTTGGCCTTAGCACAGACATGACACTTATAGAATTCATTGGTGTTTATTGCAGGTATTAGTTCCTTTACGTCCTTTACTCGAGGCAATGTTCATATGTCCTAGTCTACCATACCATAAATTAGCAGACTCAACAATATAAGCAGAAGTAGAGGTATTATCATTCATTAATTCAGATTCAACATTGAGTACGAAAAGACCCCCTGTGAGATATCTCTTCCTTACAAACTCCCTATTACAAGAGAGTACAACCTTATTAGATTCAAACACAAGTTTCAGTCTAGCCTTATTCAGTAATGAACTAGAAACTAAATTCCTATGCAAACTAGGAATATTCAAAACATTATTTAAAGATAAAAATTTTCCAGAAGTCAACTTGAGTAAAATCTTTCCTTTACTGAGGGCTCCAACAGTACTAGAATTGCCTATGTAGATGCATTCACCATCAGTAGCCTCTTAGAAATCACGAAATAGGTCTTTATCAGCACACAAATGTCTTAAGGCTCCTGTATCAAGCATTGAATCAGCCTTGTTAGCCACCATATTAGCCTCAACAATAACAACAACAATGATATCATCGTTTTCAGCCAAGTAGCTTGTGGAACAGGCTATTTCTAGATAGGCTTTTGTGCATCTTGACGTTGAAAGCATTGATAGGCTTTAAGACCAAGTTTACCACACACAAAGCACGCACCTTTAGACTTTTGAATATTGGAGTTTGGTTTGTTAAAACGCCGCTTTTTGCCACAATTAAACTTCTAGTTGTTTTTCTCCTTAAACCTATCTTTGGGCACATTAATAGTAGATTCAACAAAGTTAGCGTTAATGTTATTAATAGAAAGATTATCAAACTTATCTTTAAGTTAACTGGCTTCTTCAGTTCTCATATGAATGATTAACTCTTGAAGAGTCCAATCTTTCTTCTTGTGCTTGAGTTGGTTGTAATAGTCATTCTAGGAAGGGGAAATTTCTCCAGTAGTACGTTAGCTTGAAGTGTTTCACATATCTTCATACCTTTACTAAGTATGTCAGCAACCATGTTTTCATATTCGTGCATTTGTTCCATAATTAATTTGTTATCGACCATCTGAAACTGCAGCCATATGCCATCCATATATTTTGTCTTCCCAGCGTCATCAGCTCCGTACTTCTTCTTAAGAGCATTCCATATTGATTTGGTAGACTTACTGGTGTAAAAAAGATCGAACAAAACATTAGACATATGACTTAACATATGCCCACAAACCAGTTTATTGTCTTTCTCATACTTTTTCAACTTTTCAATTTTATCCGTGGTCAGAATTGCTAGAGCAGCTAAAGAATCATCATTTGGAAGCACAGGCGAAGTGACGGTGATAGCTGGTGGATTGTTGAACAACATGTAATCAACCTCTAATTGTTGAAAAAATATAAGGAGCCTCCGAGACTAACATTTGTAATTGGTTCCATTAAGTGGTTCGAGTCTGGATAAATTAGGGAGGGATTTTGTCAGATTGAAAGATACACTGGAAGCTATTGATCTGGGCAAATTCGCTTTCAAATTGATGGAAAAATAAAAAGATAGATCAATAAAATAGTAGTTGGGTCATAGCCAAGTCCACTAGTTTGAAAGCGATTTCGACGGACGTCGGTACAATCCAGATGCCGATCACTCCACAAGGTTAACAAAACAAACCCTTGCAAACATGCACTCGTGGGCAAGAGAATGGAGGGTGCACAACAGTTGCTCAAGGAGGAAGAGGAATCGAGAGAATTATTTTCCTTTCCCTTGCAATTTGCCTCTCAAACCTTCTCCCTTTTTTTATGTCTCTAGGAGGTTTATTTCCCTAAAAATGACAACTATTATCATCAAAAACTAATTTTTAAAAGTAAATTTTGAACAAAATAATATGCTAGTACAACACACTAAGATTAGTGTTTCCCAATGCTTATCACGAGTTGAATGGTAGGGTATACTATTTGATCGATAAGTGTGAATCATCCTTAGGTGTATCTTATAAATTATTTGTATATGATTCTCTTATCTTTCTATATCTTTTGAATCACCTTAAACCGATATTTTTTATAAAATATTAATGGCCAAAAAAGAAAGACTGATTAGTGGTGATAGTCCTTAAATTGGTATGTTTATTCACTAAACATTTTCCTTCTTCGTTAAGTGTTACTACCATAATCAATCAAACCTACAGTTTTTAAACATTCAATTTCAATCTTTAACTCAACTAATAAATATTTTAAAATATATATATATTATTAAAATTCCTAAATTTCATCAATTCATAAATATCATAATTGTGAAATTTTTGGAGTCTCTCAAATTCTTTAAGGATTCACCAAAATCCAAATTCAACAGTTACAAAAAGTACTCTTATGGGTTACAATTGAACAACTTTTTACACAAATTCACACTTTATATGCAATTCTCAATAATTCAAAATGTTTATCCCACTTCATATCCGAACTCCTTAAACATATCTCCTCTAAGGCCCATTTATACTCCAGTCTTTGAAATCTCCAATAAACCGTTGAGGTCCTATAATAGAAGTTACCAATATATATACAACTTTATCAAGAGGTGGTTAGACGTCTAGATCTTTCCACAAAACAATTTCTGATTAATTAGAGAAGGCAACTTTTAGTTCCTGCAGTACTTCTATCTGCTATAAAAATGTCATCTGAGTAACTGCTTGTTGTGCCAGATGATGGAGTCATACCCTTCCGTCATTGGTGCGAAGCTCGAATTTACCCGCAAAACATTTTCTGTTCCACAGATGAGATATTTGATGTGTTTTTTCCCCGTTATTTCAGTATCAGCCAGTTGAAAAATTATGTACTTGGGTCAAGGGATTTCAAATTAAGCCAAATGATCATTCAGTTGAAGCATTTTATGGATTGGTCAACATCAACTGTAGAGAAATCATGTACGTTGGAATCATTTGCTATTGCTCATATGGACCTCTTGACTCATCGGTTCCATATTTATTCTATTACTTTAGCTTCCATACTCCTCTTGTTCAATATAATTGCTATTAGTTCCATATAAGTCGTAACCAAAACCATGATCACCAGGTTGCAGCAGAATTCCCAGATGTGTTCTTATAAAAAAAAGTAGCAACACAGGGATGAGGATTGGCCTGAATCCTTGAGCACGATTTACTCATATGGTCCTGTTGAACGCACCCTTCAGTGTAGGCTTCTTCAAGAACAGCACCATTAAGTACCTCTTTTTCTGAAATTGAACGTAAGTTCATTGAACGGGTGTGTTTTGACTGTGTTCAATTCTTCATTATTACTTTTTGATAACCAGGCCCATTTCGACTTGGTGGTCCAACATGATTCATTTTGACCCCTTCGATGTCTGCACCCGAATTACTACAAACCCAACACGATTCATCAACTACTGGACCAACAACATTAGTAGTACACCAATAAATTAGAGCACTAGGCTTCATATCTCATTATCCAAGATTTACTTTCCTTTTTCCGTTTTCATTGGCTTTATTAAACAACTGGATTGTACAGAAAGACAGAAATGATAAAGTAGAAGAAGCATTGTGGATATTATCCTTCTTTAAAATCCATATTTCGGGATGCTATATATATATATATATATATACGGGAGGAAGAGTTTCTTAAGGCCTGTTATATAAAAATGTGTGTGTATATATATATATATTCCCATGTTTCAGCATAACTTGAGGCCGAAAGATACTTTTGAACTCAAGCCCGCATTTTAGATTTTGTCCTCCTTATGTTACAAAGCAAACCCAACAAGGGGTCTAGGATACATTCTTTGACTAGGGTTGGTTTAGATTTGAGTTGCCTATGATATTATAGCGAACCATTTGGCCAAGCCATGGTGGCAGTATTTGATGAACTTAGTTTTAGGTCTAGAAGTAGTGAATTCAGTTTTAGGTCTAGAAGTAGTGAATTTAAATTAAACACTATAATGAAAATGGTTAGATGTTACCGAAAGATAAACAGGAAATCTAATAGCAATAGGATGTAGCTATTACCGTAATGGACACAAAGTTGCCTCTGGAATTAAATTCTTTTTTTTTTTTGATAACTTAGGTTTCGTGCTTCTCTCGACTATCCTGAGACCTATGAGCCACCCATTTACACTTATAGATAGATAAATCCGAGTCTGATCTTAGATAATATTAAAGGCACCTACTTCTGAAAGATGGGCGACTATCAGGAGGATTACATCACCTTAATAAAGACTGCTCCTCCCAATATTCGAACCCACAACCTTTACACAATTCTCTCCCCTTTCTGCCGCTAGGTTACCCCGTGAGGGGCTGGAATTAAATTGTCTTTGCTTTCGCAAATGGGGTATGGTATGGGAGGTGACAAAGACTATTCATACCACTGGATGTATAATAGCTAACACCACGACTTTGGTCCACCAGTAAATACACATATTACATATGTAATACAAACACCCCCGCCTTAAATGCGAGGCAGACAGTAGGGTCAGCGACTTTCTTGAAGGTCAATGTCAGACTCTCTCCTCAGGGCCCTTTATCGAGTGCATGATGTGAAAGCTCAGTCATGCACACACTTCCCTTTCTTAATTACCTCTCTACACAAACACCACATGCTTGCTTGTTTCCGTTTTTCCAAAGCAGTCGAGTATATTACATTTTTACTGTCTTGAACAGTATTAGAGAACAGCATTTGTACAACTGCCGGAATAAGACATGCATGCACGCATTTATATATAACATAAATGCATATGATCATCATAGCCTCATGATAGCTCCTTCCTTTGTCTTACTTTTGGTCTCCCTGGCTCGTCAAAAGAGGGGAAAAAAAAAGAGAGTCTAAAATAAGCGAAAGAAATTATAAAATCTTCTTTTATGTCACTGTCTGCTTTAATCGGCTACTTTAATTATCTTTCATATTAAAGTTGCTTTTGTTTCGAGGGAGAAAAAAAAGATAAATGAATAAAAAGTGATTGATATCAATCATAAAGCAATCGATTACAAAATCATTTCATCACCACTCAAATCAGACAATCTTTACGTATTGTGTCAGAACAGTTCTGGCAATTGCATTTATTACTGTCTTGAATGAGCCATCCAAAGAAAGAACATCTGTAGCTAGGGTTACCACGTCTCTCCATCATCCCCCCACCCAACCTAAGCTCTTTTCCCTCCTCGATACGGGAAGGTATGGATACCAGTCTCTCTCATTCAAACACATTCGTATTCATTTGTCAACTTCAAACCTGTACGAAGAGTCTATCAATTGTCAATGTTGTTTGTTTGTTTTGTTTTTTTTTTGACCAACAAACCGAGAGTTGCATTTTACCCTCGCTTAATCATATTACATGTGATATTCAATGATATATTTATTAATTCTACTGGTACATAAGCCAGTGAGAGCTATGAGTTCAAAAATTTGTGCTTCTGATATCAAAATGCATAAATCCATCACTTCAACTACTTCTTAGGATTTAGATGATAGTGTGACTTAATCTCACAGCATAAGATCACATTCTTGATAGTCAGCCGTTTCTAATGTTCTATAGATCCTGGGAGAAGTAAAAAAAATTTAAATAAATCAACAATATACAAACGTGTAAATTTTAAAATCATATTTTTATTATTAAAATTTAATATTTGTACATAATTGACCCAATTGTAGCAATTGAACAACAAAATATTATGATAATTGTATTAACAAACACACAGATGATTATGATTTATAAAAAACAATTTCTCCGTGCAGTATATATGTAAAGTTATTAATAATATTAGCAAAATCAATCAATACTATCCAATATATCATTTTTTATAAATAAAATAGCTAAATCATTAAACCTATTATGATCTTATTTAAATATCAAATAATTTTTATTATTATTTAATTATCATGACATGTTTAATAAACTCATACAAATTTTTATAATAAATAAAACCGTTTATGTAATCTTTGAATTAAGTAACTTAAATTATTTGATTTAGCATATTATCACTTTCAATTTGTCGACTGAATATTTAATTTAGTTATACAAAAAATAAGAATGTATGTCTTTAACAAATATAAGGGGGAATGATGCAGTAGGAGGTTGCAAGGAGTGCAAAATGGACGGAAATGAGGTTGAGAATAGTGGGGTTGGGGTTGTGATGATGGGTGTTCTTTCACGCTCAACTTATTCGATCGATCGTCAAAGGCTAACGTGAACCACAAAACTACTGGAGCCCATTTCTTCATTTTAATAAATTCACACCCCGACAACTATTGACTCTGGTTTGTTTTTTTACCCGACGACTTGTACACCCTTATCGCTGCTGTGCCTTGGAACTGGAGCCCCTTGAAGGATACAGTTCGGGCATGTTACGAGCTGGACCACGCACATTTCGTACATGCCTCCTGTTATACGAATCGTCTCTAAATACTTGATTTCAATCTTCCTTTTGTAGAAATCCCATTTCTACGTACATCCACTAACTTATATACTTCGTAGATAAGCTAAAACCACCTAAGTTTGGCATAATCACCTATTCTATTCTTTACAAATGCATACTGGAAACGAAAACACCATATAATTAAGACATGAGAAATCACACTTTTTTTTTTCCTTCGAAAACAATTCTTTTGTAACTCTTAAGTCTAGGATGAAAGAACATGAAAAGGTGTTTTAATAGAGGATTTTTTTTATATCTATCTATAAATTATTCACGTTAAATTCATAGTCTGATATTTAACTGTATCATAGACCATGAATCTCTCGAAAACTTGATACACTTAAATTAGAAAATTGTAAATTTGTCTATTATCTTTTATATATAGCTGCTTGAATTATCTTAATTAGAGCTCATATGAAACAGGTAAGGTCGATTTAGGAAGTAGTGCTCAACTTATATTGAAAATCTTTCTGGAAAGACACATGGGCTCTGGCTCACTCGTATTTTATACTATGTATCTCTCTACTTTCTTTGAAGGAAGGACATGATCTCTAATGTAGTCACTTTTTGATGTTGTGGATCCTCTTGTTTCTCTTGTGATTCGTACATGGTTTATGGCATGACTTTATCCTAGACCCCATATTACTTATGGATGACTATATTCTAGACCTTATTACTTCATAGATTTTTCCAATACCATGTAGTCTTTGTCTAAGTCATGCTCTAGGTTATGTTTTTTTCCTAATTTCATGAACGATGGCCAAGGGTTGGTAATCAACTGTGCGCTAAGCCATGTTCAACCGGAAGTTGTAATTTTTTCAATATTTTTGCTTACAATTCATTACAATTTTTGATAAATTTCATTTGGGGACAACATCTTCAACAATTACCAAAAACATAACATAAATAAATTAAGTTATAGTAATTTATATGAAAACATATCAAAATACTTAGTAATATATAGATTTATTTTACTCTCGTCGAATACCCCTATACTTAAGTTTCTAATTGTCGTCAAGCAACTTAATTTCAAAAGACATCACTTTAGGTAAGTTACAGAATAGGAAAGTTCAGCAATTCAATCAAAACGATCATGTATCACCATTATTAGTTAATTCATCCAATTCATCAACTACCTAGATCTCTAGGTAGTTATACTAATTTATAATTCAATATTAACCTAACTAAACAATCTTTCAAATTCAACTCAATTCAAACAATTTCACATCATATATAAAGTAGAGACATAAAATGTAAAAGTCTAAGTCCAAGAAGTATTTGACAAGCCATAACAAAAGTTTTGGTTTCCTTTTCTTTTTAATATATTTAGAAAGTATGATTATCTTGGATAAAATGTCATTCCAATATTTTTATGCAAGGATATGTATCTTGTCATGAATATCTCTGGTTACTCAACCATTTTACAATTATAACTTGCTACTAACACCTCTTATAACTTCAACCTACTGCTTCAATCAAAATCAACAGAATAGAAATTATTAGTGCCCAAGTATGTTCTTTGTTTTCATAATTTACTATCAACAAGGCTTGATCATCCACTCAAGAACCCATACCCAAAAATCAAAATGTACCAAAATTATAAACTTGTCTTATCATTCAATATGATCATCTTTTTAAAGACTATTCAATCACGTTTCAACTAAACTACTCATCAAAAATTTTGTCTATTTAACATAATATAATCAACTCATAAGATTATATCACTTCAAATATATTGACTTAACTACCTTAATTTCCTTGCCTAATTTCTTAAAAATTTAACTTACTAAGTTAAATGCAAATGGACTGGATGCTCGTAAATAAACTAAGACTTAAGGAAATCACTCCCTATACTTAATTTGTATATGGTCCATAAGGTACACATATATAACATAGAAAATTATGCAAAAGGTGGCCAAAGATGAAGTTATTAAGATAAAAGAATTATCTTATCCTTATTCTTGAATGCTATTTTCTTTTGATTAAATTCATGATATTAGGATCAAGAATTTGAAAAACAAACAAACAAACAAGAAAAGGAGACACATAAAAAAGACATCAGAAATAAAATAATAAAATATACAAAATTGAATTTTTAAAAAAATCTAATAACGAAACGATCATAAAGTGCGCAAAAGAAAAAGATTGAGTTTCCTTGATTTCATATCACTTCCTACCATACCTTTTTGTGATCTTATGGTACCCCCTCATCTTGCTTAAGATACCCTAAAAATTTTGTAGACTTTAGTGTTTATCACATTAAGATAATAATAGGGATCGTCAAAAGAAAAAGATAAATTTATCTCATTAGTTATTAAGATAATCATCATTGTTCTTTTTTTTCCCCTTAACAACACCCTAATCTATCTAAAGTTTTGTGTCCTGGTCATAAGTCAGCTCCTTTTCAATTCTCAAGTTGGTTGCCTTCTAATGTTTTATAGAATTATTCACCATGTTGTTAAGCAATTATCTTTGAGGTCTCTCAATTAACAACTAGGGTAGTTAGCCAATCTATTTTCTATGTTTTATATTGATGCCTCTTAATTTTAAAATTGGGCTTTGTATATGGACATAGATTCTTTCATTAATTCTTCCATGATTGGTTTCTCCACACACTGTTACTGCTTATAATATCTAGGTGAAGGTGGCTCTTGAATTGCCTGGTATTCTTATAAGAAATTTAAATGGTTTCCTTACCCTAGATTACTTGTGTAATTGTTATGGTTATTCTAAAGTTGTTGGTAATTCTCTGAATAATCACCTTTTTCTAGGATGGGTTTTGAATTTTTATAATGCAAGGCTTTTTCAACTACTACATTAACCATTTACTTGGTTGCAAAGTTTAGAACATTATAGAACATCTAATTGAATCAGGTTTAGAAGCTGGTTCAATGTTAGTTGTCATAACACAACTAAGGATATGCAAAAATAAAATTTTAATCACTTTATTACTTTTTATGTAACTTTAGCTATAAATAATCTTTTACAATTAACCTAGGAATTTTCTTGGAGAGCTATTGATAGCCACCTTGTGTCATTAGCTATTGTTTTAGGGTTTCTTAACATCTAGGAAGGATTAGGAGCAAGAACTAGAAGAAGATATACATCAACCTAGATATAATTGAGATATATTGTTTTATCCTTTCTCCTTTACTTTATTTTATGTTTAAATTGATTGTGTTTATTTTTATTATATTTAGCTAAATCCCTAGTTAGGATTAAGGATGAATTTATTTTCTTTAATCTTAATTTTTAGATTTATGATTGGTCATAATAGATCCAATATTAGGGAATGCATAAAGGACCGAGAGGTTAATTATAATTTATGTACTAGGATAATAGACACTTTAGATTTAGAGATAGGTATATCTTAGATTACCATGATAACTAAAGATATTAGTTATGCTTAATAAGTTTGATTATGTTAAATTTCATATCGAGAGGTAGTAATTATCTAGTTGAATATACCTATGTGCCTTAAGAGAGGGCATATATGTACAATTTTGGTTGACACTGTAGTGAAAGAAACCATATTAACAAAAAAAAAGAGGTTAAGGAGATCATTAAAACCTTAGCTATAAATTTGTCAACTAAGGTTATAAGGGAAAATTTTGAAAGTTTCCTGTTTAGGTTCAAGCGTTTTCATACTTGGCATCACAAGTAGCTAATCGTTTGAAATAGATAAAGATGTTGTTGAACAAGTTATGAGCAATATGAAAATGTGCTATCAATATGGCATGTATAAGCATCTTTGCTATGCATACATAAATATGGAATCAACCTCAAGTTACTATAAAAAGGCCAATCAAAATACTATCTATGTAGAAAAAGACATAATAATCTAAGGTGGAGAAATCACCCAAATTTCTCTTTGAAGGAGCAAGGAGCAAGAGTAGGCAGACTTATAGGACCACTTAGGATCTAGTAATGACCTCGATTTTAATAACTACCATCATTATAAGGTAATGGGATGGAAGAAATGCTTAAGTGATATATATCTTCCATCAAAGAAAAATTGGATAACTTGGGTAAGATTAAAAAAGTGGCGCAGTCAAGTGCATCCATTCATTAATTATAGATGCAAGCGAGTTAGCCAAGATGAGTAGTGAAAGATGTAAAAGAAAAGCTTCATAGTAATACTAAGGTAAAATTTAGAGATCAAGTGTGTGTCATCAACTTGAGGACTAGGATAGCACTTAACGTTATAACCACTAGAGAGAAAGAAGTGTAAAAGTAAGAAAATATTGAGGAAGAGGAAGAGGAAGAGAAAGAGAATAGAGTAAACAGAAGCTAACTAACATCGATCTCATCTTTAATCGGCACCAGCTTAGAACAACAAAAACTTAGATCATCTATTAAACCCTCTGTACCACTCATTCCATTCCCTTAAAGGTTAAATAAAAGAAATGATGAAAGCAACTTCAAAAAGTTACCAAAGATCTTTAAGAAGTTACAATTAACATACTTGTCACTAAATTATCAACTCAAATATTATCATATACCAAGTTTTTAAATAAGATCATCTCTAACAAAAATTAAATTAAGAAGTATACTATGATGCCTTTAATTGAGGAGTAGTATGATCTTTCAAAATAGAATACCTCCAAAGTTAAAGAATCAAGTGAATTATATTATTTCCTTACCATTTTAGGGCTTCCAAAATTCATAAATGCCTATGTGATTTAGGTGTTATTATTAACCTAATGCCTTTATCTCTCAATAGGAAGTTTAAAATATGAGAATTTAAGACAATGACTTTGTCACTTAAACAAGCTGACATGTCCACCAGGTACCCTATTGGAGTAGTGGAAGACCTACTAGTAAAAGTAGGAAAGTTGATCTACTTCATGGATTTCTTAATGATGGACATGGATTATGACAATAAGGTTCTCATCATCTTAGGGAGACCGTTCGTGAATATTAGAGGAGCACTAATTTATGTGCTTGAGCACAAGTTGACACTAATATTAGGGGTTGAAAAAGAGTAGTTCTCTCTCTTTAAGTTCTTGAAGGGGGCTTGCTCTTAACAACAAATATTATAAAATCATTATTCTTTACTCTATTTTGCATGATCCCTTACCTAAAGTTACCTTTATTGACCCTTTGGAAGCATTTTAGCTTTAGGAATTAATCATAAAAAGGAGTCTAATCTTATGGATTGTGCTTTTAGGTTGGAAAGGGACGGTTATGAACCCTGATTATTTTTTCAAGTTTTAAGGACCTAGATGAAGAAAAATCTAAACTCCTATCATCTATATAATAGGCACCTAGATAGGAATTAAAGCAATTGCATTCTAAATTATTTTATGCATAAGTAGGAGAAAATAACACCTATCATGTTATTATTTCTTATTCTCTTTATTCTATATAGAAAGATAAGTTGCTTAAGGTTCTACAAGACCATAAGATGGCTACTTTATGTCTATCCTAGATATTCATAAGATTAATCAATCTTTATGTTCCCATAGAATCCTTATAAATGATAACCATAAGTCTAGTATGGAGAACCAATGA
This sequence comes from Erythroxylum gracilipes, assembly GCA_026413385.1. Classification (NCBI taxonomy): domain Eukaryota; kingdom Viridiplantae; phylum Streptophyta; class Magnoliopsida; order Malpighiales; family Erythroxylaceae; genus Erythroxylum; species Erythroxylum gracilipes. The sequence goes on from JANZLC010000007.1 coordinate 239,287, forward strand.
TAACTCGATCCAAATATGAAAGAAGTTATATACAATGAGCTAATTTAACTCCTAGATGTAAGAATATTATACTTTATTTTTGTAGCTCTTAAATAAGTTTTTTATAAGTTATCAATTTATTAATTAATTTTAAAAATGTCATTTCATGGTATAAGAAGGAATAGTGGTAGGATATAAGATTTCTAAACATGGAGTTAAGGTCAATTAAGCTAAATTGGATGTTATAAAAATATTATCACCTTGACTTTAGCTTTCAAACTCAATAGTTTTCTTGACCATACCAATTTCAATATGAATTTTATAAAGGATTTCCATAAAATTACTCATGCCACTAATTAAGAAAAGATGTTCCTTTTGAAATCATTGATGAATATCTTATTTAATTTAATAGATTGAAGAAGGAGTTAAGTTCAACTCCTATCATAGCTATAGCAAATTGGAACCTCCTTTTTATGTTGATATGTGATGCTAACAATTATGCAGTGAGGGCTATTTTAGGCCAAAAAAGGATAAAAAACTTCATATTATAAATTATGATAGAAAAGTCTGTAATGATGCTCAAATTAATTATAACACCTCTAAAAAAAATTTAGTTGTTATCTTTGCTTTTGAGAGTTTTAGATCTTATCTTGTCATTTATACTCATAAAATATCTCTTATCTAAAAGGGATTCTAAACTAAGATTAATTTGTTGGATTCTTCTTTTGAAAGAATTTGACTTGGAAATTAGAAAAAAGAAAGGTTAAGAGAACTTAATAACATATTAATTTTTGAGACTGGAGAAAGGAGACCATTTAGATGAGGAACTAACTGAAAACCACGTTCCTCATGTGACGCTTTGGTATGCTCACAGTAATAAAGCCCCTTGGTTTATGTATTTTATGAACTTCCTTATCTTTAGAATTGTCCTAACAAATCTTCACTATCATTAGAGGAAGAAATTTCTCTCAAAAATTAAATTGTAATATTTGGAAGATCCTATATTATTCTAAATATGTTTTGATATGATTATAAGAAGATGTGTACCTAAATAAGAGATGAGACAGATTCTAAAACAGTGCTACTCTTCTCCCCATGGTGGACACCATAGTGTTGATAAGGCTGCTGCTAAATTATTATGCTAAAAGCTTTATGATAATAGGTGACTAATGCTAGAAAACATGAAATATTGAAAAATTGAGGAATAAAATTTATGGGGCCATACCCTTCTTCCTTTGAAAACACCTACATCCTATTTGTAGTGAATTATGCCTTAAACTGGGTAATTGCTTTTCCTAATATCGCCAATGTAGTGTTGCAAAATTTATAGAGAGAAAGTGTTGTAAAAATTCATAGAAAGAAACAACTTCTCTTAGTTGGTGTCTTGGGCTATCATTAATGATAATGACATTTACTTGTATAACTATAAGTTTAAGATATTTTTAAAAAAGAATGGGTGCACTTTTAGGACTTTCACCATTTATCATCCTTAAATAAGTGGGTAAGTTGAAGTATATAAGTGGGAGTTTATTTTTTTTAAAAAATAGTTAATACTTTTAAGAAGGATTAGACGTTAAAACTTAATGATGTTATTTAAGCTTATAAGACATCTTTCAAGGCTCCAATGGAAATTTCCCCTTACGGATTAGTTATGAGGACTCAACTAACTGAAGCATTGGCTGTATAAATCTTATCAACATTGTATTTCACTTAATGTTGTCCCTATAGTTGATATTGATCCATCCATCTTATTTTTAGCTAGCTCATACTAGCTTATGTTCTTGTAAGGCTATGCCTTCTTTCTTTTGGAATATAAAATCTTTTATTTCTAAAAAATCTTATTACATCATCTGATTAAGGTTGAGTAAAAGGCTTTTTGAGAGGTAAAGAAACTAATCTTTAACTTCACTTTGGTTGATCAAAAGAGGCTTTTAGAATTGAATGAGCTTGATGAGTTCTGACAAGAATCATTAAAAAAAATTCCCAAATTTAAAAAGACCAGTCTAAGGCATTCCATAATAAAAATATCCTAAGGAGGGAATTTAAAGCGAGACTCAAACTTTTGCTTTTTAATTCTCATTTGAAATTGATTTTATAGAAATTAAAGCCTAAATGGTTAGGACCATTCATTGTAATGAAAATGAAACCTTATGGTGCCAATAAAGTTGAAGACGTAGATGAAAGGTCATTCATAGTCAATAAGTAGTAATTACTTTGAGAGTGAATGCGTGGATCATGTTCACATATTTATCTTTAATGTATAGCTTTACTTAATGATCAAGTCCAAATAAAATACTCATAAAGAAGAGCTTATTGGGACATAACTCAATGATTTAGATGTTTTCATTTTAAATTGGTAGATTTAGGATCTTTAACATTAGTTTTTAGTATGTTCCTACATGATTTGGGTTTTCTTTGTTTTTGTTGTAGTTAGAAGCAAGTTAAGGTCATGGCTCTAATCATGTTCTAAAGTACTTTCATTTAATGGATTGCAATACCCACTGTTAGTTCACACTTCTAAGAATGCATCTACAGAGCCTTTCTTATCAGGGTACAAGCTATCCTTAAATCCTTTCATTATTTTATATATATTCATATTGGATATATAAAGGAAAATATATATTTTAATTATAGAAGAGGGAATTAATTGTTATGCTTTTCAATTTTGTTATAACTTAATAGGAGTAAATCTGGGAAATTTTTTGTAAATTGATCAAGATCATATATTGTAAGTTTGATTATTATTTTTATTTGATTTAAAGAATGGACATTTAAGTTGTACTATGATACTTTCTTTAGAATTTTTACATACAATTAGGTTAAATGTGAATTCTTTTTAAGCTTTTTTATTATATCATAAAAAAAAGAGTGTGAGAATAAGTAAGTATAAAGTAAATTCATTCTATTGGCTTCACATTTAGTGAAAAGGTTGAAGTTAAAGAGTGGTGCCAATAGTCATTTAAAATGGTGATCTAGTTAAGTAACTAGGAGTATTTATAACAAGGTGTTCTGTATCACAATAAAAAATTAGATGACTTTTAAAACAATCTTCCAAATGCTCATGTGTTAATATTAAAGTGCATGTTTTTTTAAATTTTATTTAATAAGGTTTATTAAAATTTTTAGAAGTTAAAGCATCTTTCTTGTGTATGTTCATTTTATACACTAGGTTAAGTTCTATGGATTTTACATAAGTTTAAAAGATTATGAAGTAAATATGATTGCTTTGTAACTTAATGGCAATAGTTGAATTACTAAAAAATTGATGACCTTTCCAATTGGATTAATAATAGAAAATCTTGATTGACTTGTTGAATTATTTCTAGAGTTGTCACATATATAAGTAAGGGGATATAATATTTATTTGCTTAAGAAGAAGAAGAAGCTTAAATATGGGAGAATTTAATAGGTGCACATTATTTTATATTTTTGGTATGATTTTTGGAGCATTTAAATTTTGTTAATAAATTTAGAAGATTTGATACGTAACATAGCTTATGTATATTTGCAAGTCTTATTTGACCTCTCTCATTAAAAGGATGGCATTTAGGAAAATTTTAGTCCAATTGGAGCGTTTGGGAGTCGTAAATAATTGGCACTAGATGTGGAATTCAAACAGACATTTTACATTATGGTTTCGGGGTTCGGGAAGTAGAATCAAATTGGTGTCAAAGTCATAAATGGAATAGGTACTAGTATGTTTGCATGAAAGACAAGTTGATGTTAGTGTCACAAATTCTTCTCATCATTTGGAAAGGATCTAGCTACTTTCATTTGAATAAAACTCAAATTATCTCCACTAAGTAGACTGATCAACTATTGCATCTATATGTGTTCTTTAATTTGCTTTAGGAAACAATCTGTGTCAATTTTTTATCTATGCTTCAAATTCTATATTTTAGAGGAGGTATTTGAGGAATGTTCTTAAAGATCTAGCTCAAAAAATCATAATTCCCTGGATTATTATAGGTGACTTCACTAATGTTCTATTCTCTTGAGAAAGTGAAACTATTTAAATTTCACTAACTTCAAACTATTTAAATTATGTTTTAGCAGGGATATCTATAAACTATAGGATGAAAGGAACTATTAAAGATTCCTAAATGAAAAATAGGAAGCACATAATTTATATAACATTATATACAATAGGTAGAGGGCATTAATGATCCTAAAAATATGAATACCATATGTAGCCTAATGTACAAGGAGAAGTGGAATCTCTATGAGATAGGAGATCATCACTTTAGGATCAGTTAGAACATTTTAGTACACACTTTATTTAGGATCATGCAAGTGGAAGCTTTAATATTTAGAATGCTTGTAGCTAATAATTGTTATAATTTAAAGAGAAGCAAACAAGAAGATCAATTAAGGATAAAGTCGCCCTTACCTATTTAGACACATGCATGGCCCTCCTTACATGGCTGGAACCTAGTTGGAAAGTTGTTAATCCCCCGCAATTGCTGCATGCAAGGAACAACAAGTGTATTAGCTTAAGTAGAAAGAATATGTAGATATATTTTTCCATTATTATGGATATGTAATGTGGTATTTCTCTGGATCATATCTACCTCTTACACTTATAGACCTTCCCCACATGATGAGGACTCATTTGAGCTTCCTCCTTGACCAATTAGTGATTAGTAAGAACATATCTCTCCTAATGTCTTATGCTGGATAATTTGTATGCCTAAGTAAAACTTTATTTTTGTAGGCCCAAGCCTAGGGCATCATTCTTTTTAATATATATTTATTTACATTTTAAAAAAAAGAAAGACAAGAAAGAGAAGAAAAATCTAATTAGTTGTAAAGTGGTTATTGTGACTAATGAGGTGGATTATGTCTTAGATTGGGTGGACATAATGGCTTTTATCAATAATACTAGCGCAGTGTTATAAAATTCATATAGACAAACATCTTCTCTAATTTTGGTGTACTTTGGATTATCACTAGTGATCATATGTTATGATTATCAATTTTTTTAGTAGCAAAGTTTGATTGTTACAGTGGTTTGATTTTTTAGGCAAATAGTTATGAGCTTTAATGATTAAGTTGATTTTAATTTGTTTCATTATTGTAGAGAATGGATACTTAATTTACATTATAATACTTTCCACATAAATTTTACAAAAAATTAGGTTAGATGTAAATTCTTTCTAAGCATTTTCATTATCCCAAATAAAAAAGGAGTGTGTGAATAAGTAAGAATAAAATTAATTCACTCCATTGGCTTAAATAAAATAAAAAATTTTGAATTTAAATAGTGGTGCTAGTAGCCATTTAAAATGGTGACCTAATTAAGTACTTGGGAATATTCATAACAAGGTGTTTGGTCTCCTGATAAAAGCTTAGGTGACTTTTCAAACAAGCTTCTAATTGCGCTTGTGTTAATTTTAAAGTTTATGTTTTTTATTTTATTTAATAAAGGATATGAAAATGTTTGAAAGTTGAAGCAACTTCTCATGTATGTTCATTTTTTAACATTAGGTTAAGTTTTATCGATTTAGTGGAAGTTTGAAGGATTATGGATTAAATAGCATTAATTTATGACTTAATGTAAGTAGCTAAATTTCTAACAATTTGATGATCTTTGCAATTAGATGAATAATCAAAAATCTAAGTTGATTTGTTGAATTCTTTCTTAGATTTGTCACTTCTACGAGTTAAGGGAAATGATATTGATTTGCTTGAAGATAATCAATTGCTTAAATATGGAAGAATTTGATAGGTTTTAACTGCTTTATGTTTTAAGAATGATTTTAAGAGCATTTAGCTTATGTTTTGATGAATTTTAGAGGATGAACTTAATATAGCTTACATATGTTGTAGTTCTTGTTTAAGCTCTCTATTAAAAAGGATGGCACTTAGGCAAAATTGAGTTAAATTAAAATATTTGAGATCATTTCCTAATAAATGTTGGATATAGGAATGGGGTATGTACCAGTTATATTATGGTTAGGGGGAAAAAAAGATCAAACTAGTACTGGTGTTGTAATTAAAATTGGTGTGTATGTGTTGTTCAAAAGATAAGCTAGAGAAGTAGTAACTAACCACAAAGTGGTTCTTATGAATGGTCCTGGACTTGTTAGGTTTTACGTGAAGCGTTCTAAAAGTTAACTGGCACAGTTTATAATATAGTTTGGTGTTGATTCTTGTAGCATAATATAGGTATATGCAAAAGACACTATTTCAATTTAAGACTTTATTATGTAATCATAATTATAAATACTCTTATTATGGTTAACTTAGAGAGTTCTTTTAGAGATATGTGTGATAGCCACTTTAAGCCATCAGCTACTGATTTAGGCTTTCATAATATCTAGATGGCCAAGGAGCAAGGATAGGAATAAGATAAACATCATCTTAGACACAATTTGGATATTATCTTGTTTATTTTTCTTCTTTTCTTCTATATTAAAAATGATTTATTTTAGTTTTATTTTCATTATGTTTAGTAGCTAAATCCTAGTTAAGGATGTAGTTTGATATGGATATTTTAATTATTAATGTATGACTTGATATCACTTGGTTTTATTTATTCTCTTTGATTGTTTGATTTTTGGATGGCCATTATAGATTTAATCTTAAGGATTGTACGAAGGACTAGGAGATGAAGTATAATCTATACACTAGGAGGCAGACACTTTTGATTAAGAGATAAGGATATTCTAGATTTTTATGATAACTAAAGAGATTAACTATACTTAATAAGTTTGATTAGACTAAATTATGCATTATAGGGTTGTAACCTAATAGAATATACATGTGTGCCTAGGAAGAAGGTATATATACATTAGTTTAATTATTATTTCTACTTTGATAAACAATCTTGCATGATAATTGAAATTTCACACAATTGAACCTAAAAACCCTAGTGTTTCATTATCTTAAACTTTAACTACGACTTGAATTATCCTTTTTTTATTAGTTTAGTAATTTGATTTACTTTTTCTAAACTTTGATTTGTTACCATTGTTTGGGAGTAATATAGTAATGAATAGAGTATGGATCTCACAAGGAAGCAATAGTAATTCTGTAAACTCTCGAACTTCTACCTAGTCAGTTAAAACAACATAATTTATTTTTATGATGGAAAATTAAATCGACAACTAAACTTAAACCCAAGAGGAAACAACTACTAGAGATAGAAAGAAAAAGCATGTAATCATACGAAAAAATTAGATACAAATATCATCTAAATAAGAACTCTCCCTAATATCATCTCAAATATCATAATCTAATTAATATAGAATGGATATATTAATTTAGACAAATAGGACCTCCTAAAAACTAAAATGACCTCTCTCAAGCTAAAACTATTTACTCTCAAAATAGTTAACCTATATCTTTATCAAACTATAACCCCTTTAAATGCATTAAGATATGTGAACTCTCATGAAAGGTTTCACCCTAATACTAGAAAGATCATGTAGGTCACTATTGAGTATCCCATTTAACCCTTGTTACTTAATGTATGATCCATTTATAAGAAAAGTCTCTCGAGGCTTCCACAAGTAAATCATAGTAAAATTTAGAAGTTGGAATAATTAAATCACACATTAAACCCAATCAAATACAATTCATATAAATATATAATATTCATAAATCAAAATAAATCAATTAATAATAGGGTTTCCCTATTAAGGCATATGAAATAATCATCCATTCATTATGTTTTAATTAATAAACATAACATGGAAATAAAAAGAAATAAAAATAGGAGTTTTATTATTTATTTTAATATTCTAATGCAAATTTTTATTTATTGGGATAATTTTGATCTTCTTTTGCCCTGAGAATGGTTGTTTGAAGCTCCTCATAGGTGTTTCTCTCCTTTTTAGTAGCTAACCCAATGTTTGGATTAAAATAATATGAAAATTCCTTTCAATTTAGGGGTGTTTTAAACTCTATTTATAAGATTTCCACTTTAGATCCATGGTCTGGGATATGATCATGTCCTAAATTATAGATATTTTTAAAACTTGTTCCAATCAAAAGAAAAATTTGTAGATCTCTCTTTAAAATTTACATATCCTCTTGAATTATCTCAATTAGAGTTTGGATAAGAAAATTATGACTAATTTAAGAAGCAATGCTTAAGTTGTCTAGGAAATATTTCTAAAGAGGGATACGACTCTAATATACCTATGTCCTACCTCTCCTTTCTCTATGGAAGGACACAGTCTTTAACACACACGTGCTCATAGCCTGTGGGTCCTACTATTTCTCTTGTGATTAATACACGGTCTATAGCTCATTTGTGGATTAGGATATGTTTTATGGATTTTTTTTTTCAATATCACACAGTCTCTCTATAGGTCATGTTCTATATTGTGTCTTAATGATGGACATAGGATGGCATATGACTACATGTAAGGCTTTATTCAACTGAGAATTGTGATTTTCTTTATATTTTTACTTGTAAATCTCTATAATTCTTGATAAATATCATTCCAAGGAGTCATCTTCAAAAAATAACCTAAAGCATAACATAAATCAATTAAATTATGGTAATTTCTATTGGAAAATATAACAAAAAATTTAGCAAAATATAAATACATTTTATACTTATCAGTTAGCCCTTTTGTGTTGTACTGTATTTGGAAATACTACTATATGTTGATATATACATATGGTTGTATATGAGTTCAAGTCATTTGGGTTTATATGTAAATGATTTATAATGTTATATGTCCTTCCATAGGTAATGCGGAATCTTTGGAGATTTCTGACATATGAGTTTTTAAGTGGATAAAACCGAGTCCATTGGATGGATATGACCATAGTGGTTAAATTAAATGTGTTTTAATGCCTTAGAGGTGATTAGACATGATTTATAGACTTATTGGACACTTTAAAAAATTAATTAGAAAAGTTGATGTACATAAGGGCTTATTTGCAAATTGTCAAAAGTTAAAGGACTTAAACGTAATTTCTCAATTCTTGAAGGACCAATGTGTA
>JANZLC010000007.1:248326-266768 GCA_026413385.1 Erythroxylum gracilipes
TTATTACATATTTTGAGAAATGTTATTATTTTTAACAAATCTGAGTTTAAATTGCAAAGAATAATGTTTTATTTTATAAAACTACATTTTTGAGCAACTTTGTACTTGGAGTACAAAAGATAGCTTTTATTTCATGAGATAATGTTTAGGAATTTACATATGCATAATCGAGTCATGTATGCTGCATTTTTTTAGTTCTCTTTTGGCTTAGAGCCATGATAAGTTTTTACTTATCGGTTGGACCGATAAAAAAGGCATGGTGCCTTACTTGATTTTTATACTTAATAATTGTATATGATTTGTTTTGTGATTGGTGAGGAAATGATTGGCCAATCGTGTGCTGGGCACATCTGATTATGATTAAGCGACCCCCGTACCCTTGACGCTGGTACATGAAAGTCGAGTCGCCGTATCGACACTATTTTCAGTACATGTGTCACTTAGAATGTCAACTCTAGAGAAGCCTTCTAAAAAGAATAGGAGCCCTCTAATATAGAGGAAACTTACTAACCTAAGAGGAGGCTTCTAAATTAAGAGGGGCCTTTTAGATTTTAAGAAGCCTTCTAAACTAAGAGAGAGTTTCTAAGGAATCAGAATAGAAGGAGCTTGGTAATTGAAATGCGAAGACAAGTAACAGAGAATATTCATGAAGAAATAATATTAGTGAGTTTGCACATATCAAGCTATTTTCTTAACACACAATATCTATCTTCAGAGAGTGGCTTAGTGAAAATGTCAGCTAGTTGATTCTCATTATTAACATGCAAAAGATCAATGGTTCCTTCTAAAACATGATCTTTAAGAAAATGGTGTTTGATTTCTATATGTGATTATGGTTTTTCGATATGAGTAAGTTTTAATATTTAACCTCGATATTTCGCAAGCGTATAGGTCATTCACGTAGTACCTAAGGTGTCAATCCCACAAGGAGGGTTAATATAATCCCATAATCTAAGGTCGGAAACTATTAAACAGAAATTTAACAGACAATGAATTTAAACACGAGAACTAAATAAATCAAACAAGCAAATCAAATAACAATACAATAATTGATAATTAAAACTTAACAAAAACAATCAACAAAAAATGAATAACAATTTCAAATTAAATGAATAACAAATAATGAAAATTGATTGATTTGATGAACAATGATAGCACATTCCAAAATTCAACCTAGTGAGTTAACCAAAAGGGATAAAGGGATAATTATCTATCTTTAATGATAACCTAACCAATTATGATTTATCAAATTAATAGTTCTAGATGATCTAGGGTCAATTACTCTCTCTCATGTTATAATTGAACCCTAAAGCATAAACCCTAATCAGATTATGGGAATTTGTAATCTCGTAATTAACAACCTATCCAAAACCTATCAGTTTTAAGTTCTCTAATAAACAATTAGAAACATATACGTGATCTCTCTACGTAAGATTTACCAGCCTAATTTAATTCTGAATTTATTACTTTACCTAACTCTCGTTAGCCCAATTTAATCATTTATTCTCGATTCACCTTCTCAGTTTATTATCGAGATATGAAGTGCAGAATTAAACCACAGTTAATTTAATAAACACATAAAACAATCATATTTCATTAAATTAAAAATAATATTCCAAAGGTGAGTATATAACATAAATCAACAATTCAATTATATCATCAAACTACATATCCCAATTCTACAATCAAATAAAACTGAAATACATAAGAAATATAACTCGAATGGATGATGGGAGGGCACGACTTCAGAAAGCTTCTTATTCCGGGAAGCATGTCAAGTCTGCTTCGTCTTCCTCTTCTCTCTCCTTTCTTCTCTTTCTCGATCTCTCAAAGTTCTCTCCTTTAGGGTTTCATTGTGGTGGCTGATTAAAAGCTCTCCTTTTATCTTTTGTTTTGTTCTTTCAATCCTTGATGTGTTTATGACAACCCTAGGGTTTCTTTGGGGTCGAAAGGTCCAAAAAACCCTTCAATTTTGACTTTTTTGTGTGTCTGCGCATTTGCTCGATGTAGGTCACGATCATGGGCCACATGTAAGCTCTCTGTCATAATCGTGTCAGGAAGGCCCAAACCGTGGGCCAAGTGTCATGCTTCTGTCACGATCGCTTCTGTCATAATCATGGCTGATGGGCCACGATTATGGTTTATTGTTTTGGTCTAAGTCTTTCCGAAACTTCTCCGTTGTTTGCTATTGACCTTGAAATACTAGCAAACACATCAAGGTGCCTCAAAAAATAGAATAAGTAAGCTCAAATGCTTGTACTAACCCATAAAAACACTTGAACCCAAATAATTCACAAACTAATATAGTTCTACCAAAAACACATACTATAAACGTATAAACACATGTCAAACTATACCCTAAAACATGGAGCATTTCACACTTATCAACATCCCCACACTTAAATGTTTGCTTGTCCTCAAGCAAACAAAACAACAAACACACAAAATTTCACACAGGACACAATGCAATAATGAGACAATGGTTTTAAATTCATAAAATTATTTTAGAAATTGAAATTTTAAATTATAATTCAATTATAACTTGATAAATTTGCTTTTCTATGCATTCAATTATTTCTATTTATAATTTTTTTAAACTTCAAAAAATCAATATGCATAATTATGTAATTAAGGTTATTAACACTTGAATGGAACATAAAAGTTATTGCTCATATATTTCTAACTACTTTTCTTCCTATATCACACATAATTTGGTATTATAAACAAATTTAAATGCATATATGTATAACAGTAACAAATCAAAGGGTTAATTACATAAAAAAATCTAAAATTTTAATCAATTTTGCAATTATAGCCTGAACTTAAAAAAGTGACAATTAAATGCTCAAACTTTCAAATTTTTTCAATTATAGTTAGATGTTAGCATCTCTGTTAATGTTGCTGATGGGGCTTGCCACATAAGACATATTCTCTTAACACTTATACATGTCAAGCACTAAAGAGGATCAACTACATTCGATATGATCCAACTAAAATAGGGAATCCTCTAAAATCCTGGGCACCATAACTTGGCCATCTTTCAATTGTGGTCGACATTTTGGCAAACTTCGACAACTCAATCTTACAATTTGGTTCAATTCATAGTCACATATGCAAATATTTACCTATAGGCTGATTCATCACAATCCAGACATTTTTCTATATCACTACAAAAGAAATGATATAAATGCTACACCCCTTCTCCTTACATTAAATTTTGTCAATTCCAAAACCACATAGTTTAGTTAGACAACTTAATGAAACTTAATTACTTAGTTTAATTAAGTCTGACATATATAAGTATTAGTTACGTCAATAATATTAACGGAGACACTAATGTTGGGCTAGAATTGACAAAAATTGGAAGTTTGAACATTTAATTGTCAAATTTTTAAGTTCGGGCTATAATTGCAAAATTGAGTGTAGTTTGAATTTTTTTTAATTAACCCTAAATAAAAAGTGTCATTGTTGTTCATCATTTTTCTAGTACTAACAGAATTCATCCAATTCAACTCACATCTCATGACAATTAAGAGTAGTATGATAGAAGAACAAGAGATGCATCCCTAAAATCATGTCAAAGTTATCTGCATCATTTGATTAGGTCGACCTAATTACCTAAATTGACGAGATTTAATACCTTTCTCCCACTTTATTTAACCAATTTAATCTCTATGTGTCCACCAAGTGCTATAACAATCGATTATCAATTCCAATACTTTTGACCAACAATATTGAACATAAATTCAAATCATAAATTCAAATAATTTATCATCTCATCATAAATTTTCAAACTATCAAAAGAATAAATTCGCACTATTAACTTACGTAAAATCATAAAATTAAATAAAAAAAGATTCTCACACAACTATGTAGTTTTAATAGTACAAAAGATGCCAAATAAGAATCTAGTTTTGTTCGACCAGTTGTTTAACTAATATACTTTTAATGTATATCTATATCCATATATATAAGTCACATATCTTTTGTCATGAACACCAGTAAAAGAAAATGTAACTTCAAAGAAATGAAATTAGGGGAAGGGAATTCATATAAGAAGAAGAAGGCATACAGAGGGGAAATTTGTTTGACAATTGTCCTCCTCCCTTCCATTCACAACCTAACTCATATACCTTCATTTTCTCTTACCTTCAGTGATTTCTTTCTGATTCTAGTGCTACACCTCAACATTACCTCTAGACGTACCTCCTTATACGCATTTTTTGCCATTTGTCCACTCATAACAACCTCATCATTGGGTTGCAATTCAACACCACCACTTGCCAACTTAGCACTCCTAACAACCTCATTAGGTGCTTGCTCCTCTATAGTCATGACATTACCCTCCCTATAGAAATTGACCTTGTCCTTAAGGTCAAAGTAAGAATAGTGTTATTGTAGGTATGATTTCAGTTCCCAAGTGGGTGCTACATCAGAATCCCACTAAATGAGATATTGTTGCTCCTTTTGACCTACACTTATCATCAATCTTTGCTTTAAAATTTTCAAGGGAGAAATAATTGGCCATTTTTCCAATGTTGCCAAGGGCCGAGGCATGTAAGTTTCTTTAGGAGAGCCTTCACATTTCTTAAGATAAGAAACATGAAATACATGATGAAGTTTAGCTTCCCCTAGTAGTTTGAGTTTATAAGCAACTATTCCAAATTTCTCCAAAACCTCAAAAGTGCAAAAGTACCTCAGAGACAACTTCTGGTTCTTGCGTAGCTTAATTGAATGTTGTCTATAAGGCTGAAGTTTGACAAAGACCAAGCCACCAACTTGAAAATGCACTTCCGTTCTCTTTTTATTAGTAAATTTCTTCATTCTCAACGATGCCTTCTTTAAATTGTATTTCAAAACATCTAATACAACATCCCTTTCCTTCAATTGTTCAAACAAATCAGCTGGAACTTCTAAGGGAAGAACACCCCGAATATTGGAGGGGGGATATCTGCCAAACACAGATTTGAATGATGTCATAACAATCAACGAATGGAAAGCTGTGTTATACCAATACTCTGCCCAAGGAAGATAATTCACTCATAACTTAGGTGTAACAAACACAAAACACCTCAAATACATTTCTAAGCAATGATTGAGGGCTTCACTCTGACCATCCGTTTATGGGTGGTATGATGAGCTCATCTTCGGAGTAGTCTACTTTAACTTGAATAGGTACTACCAAAAAGCACTAATAAAAACCTTGTCTCTATCTGAAACGATTAATTTCGGAATACTATGTAATTTCACCACTGTCTGTACAAAGGCTTTAGCCACTTGAGGAACATTATAATTAGCCTTGAGGGGTGCAAAATGACCAGACTTAGTTAATTTGTCAACCACCACCATAATTACAATATAGCCCTTAGAACTAGGTAATCCTATAATGAAATCCATAGCCACATCCTCACACACTTGCTGAGGTATTGGGAGTGGATTTAATAATCTACTAGGATGCAGTTGAGATATCTTAGCCCTTTGCCCAAACTTGGCACGGTCTAATATATGTTTTCAATTGTGTTCTCATGTTCTTCCAAAAAAATTGAGTTGCTACCCTAGTTAATGTACTAGTAAAACCAGCATCGCCTCCTTGGGTGGATGAATGGAACTCTTCTATCAATTGTCGAATAACAACAGTGGCTATATGAGGAATTCCTACCTTCTTACACCAATAAACTAAACCATCCTTTAGGGTATATTCTGGGTGTAGTGTTGGATTCTGCTTAATTTGGGATATTAAATCCTGCAACTCCTCTAAATGCTTCACAACTTTCCTGATTTTTGCCATTATATCTACTTGACTAGTTGTGAAAGCCATGTAATAGCGCCTAGAAAGAGCTTCAGCGGCTTGATTAGTGCTGCTCGGTTTATACTCAATAGAATAGTTAAACTTTAGTAATTTGGGTAATCGTACCTCTTGTTCAAGAGTTTCTATGGTCTGCTATGAAAGATGCTTTAAACTTTTCTGGTCAGTCCTGATTATGAAATAGCAGCCTATTAAGTAGTGTCTAAATTTAGCCACAGCTTCAGTGATGACGTATAGCTCCCTCACATAAGTTGATTGAGCTTGCATATAGGCAGATAGTTTCTTAGAAAAATAAGCAATTGGATGCTTTTCTTGAGACAACACAACACCCATCCCTCCCCCAGATGCATCGGTTTCCACTATAAATGTCTTAGAAAGATCAAGCTTAACCAAAATGGGAGCATTCACCAGCGCTGTCTTGAGTTTCTCAAATGCCTTTTATGCTTCTTCATCTCATTTGAACTTGTTTTTCCTACAATAATGTTGTAAGAGGGTAAGCAATGGAAGCATATTGCTTAATGAACCTACGGTAGTACCCTGTTAAGCTAAGAAACCCCCAAAGCTATGATAGATTAACAAGTACGACCTATTTAAGAACCTTGTCACTTTCTCTTGATCCACTTCTACTCCCTGGGCCGAAACATCATGCCCTAAGTAATGCATTTTGGTTTGCCCAAAAGAACCTTTTGATAGCTTAGCATACAATTGGTTTTCCATCAACATAACCAAAACCAACTCTAAATCTTGCAAGTGGAGATTCCAATCAATGTTGTACACCAATATATCATCAAAGAATACCAAAACAGCTCTGAAACATCATTCATTAAAGATTGAAAAGTAGCAGGGGCATTTGTAAGCCCGAAAGGCATAAATAACCACTCATAATATCCTTGTGGTGTTCTGAAGCAGTCTTAACAATATCTTCCTCTTTAACCAAAATTTGGTGATAACCCGATCTAAGATCCAGCTTGGAAAAATAACACGCACCTTTAAGTTCATTAAGCAACTCATCTACTAAAGGAATGGGAAAAAAATCCTTCGCTGTGACAGCATTGAAAGCCCTGTAATCAGTGCAAAACCTCCATGAACCATCTTTTTTTCCTGACTAACAGAATAGGGGCCAAATAGGGGTTGTTACTGGGACGAATAATTCCTTCTTGCAGCATCTCATTTACCATTTTTTCTATCTGATTTTTCCAAAAAATGGATATCTATATAGCTTGACCTTTACTGGAGGTATTCCAGGTTGAAGAGTGATAGCATGGTCATAAGATCTAGGTGGTGGCAAGCCTCTAGGAACTTGGAATACTCCTTTATACTTCAACAATAATTCTTATAAATCAAGCGGCATGTCTTTGGGTAATTCCAAGATTGGTTCTATAACCTCATTTTTTCCCAAGCATTCTATAATGTAACACTCTTCTATTGCATCCGTGTCATACAGTCTTAAAAACTAATGGAAGTAAGCCACCTTAGATAATCTATTACGTTCCCCTTTAAGAGTGACCCATGTCCCATTTTGAAATTTTTTTAATGTAGATGTACTATAATTAGATATATGCTCTCCCA
Organism: Erythroxylum gracilipes; assembly: GCA_026413385.1. Classification (NCBI taxonomy): domain Eukaryota; kingdom Viridiplantae; phylum Streptophyta; class Magnoliopsida; order Malpighiales; family Erythroxylaceae; genus Erythroxylum; species Erythroxylum gracilipes. The sequence goes on from JANZLC010000007.1 coordinate 255,702, forward strand.
ATGTGGCAAGCCAGTCAACCCCTAAAGCAACATCATAACAAGTTGCACTAGAACTAGAGCAAAAGTAGTGATTCGAGTGTTATCAATAATTAGAGGGATGTCTCTGACCATAGTATTTCCCTTTAAAATTTGACTACCTCCAACTAAAACTTTAAACCCATGAGTTTTTTCCTTAGCCATAATCAAATGTTTAACAATCCAGGGTTTTATAAAATTATTATCACTTCCCCCATTTAGAAAAATCAGTACATCAATTCCGAATATAGATCCATGAAAGAGAATCGTACACTTACCAAGTGCACCTTGTGAAGCTTGAAGAGACAAATGGAGTAATTCGAGTGTTTCCTCCTGCTCCTCGTGCTTATTAGACTTTGGACTTGGGTCTCCCTCTTCATTGTTTCCGTCATCTGGATTACACTCCATGAGCAAATACTGTCGATTTTGGCACCAGTGATTCGACATGAACTTTTGATCACAAGTATAACAGAGGCCTTTCTCCTATTTCAGCTATACCTCGCTGGAGTTAAATGCTTGACCGGCATTAAAGGTTTAGTCATAGGCTTCAGCAACAATGGAGATAATGGTGCCTTTCCCATTGAAGGCATAAAGACCGAGGAAGTTGTAGGAATATGGGAACCCCCCATTGTTTTTGCCAATGGAGCTGCCAGCGTGGAGATATATCCTCCACCCGAACTCTTCACTATGTTATCTAAGTGATAGCTACGATTCCGTAAGAAACCCCAGTTAGGTGTGTTCTTCTCATCGAGGAGTCTAGCCAGAGCTACTGCCTTCGATAACGTTGTCGGTTCCTTTGAAATCACTTCTTGCTAGATCTTATCCTTCAAGCCACTGATGAAGCAATCCAGAAGTGCATATGCGGCCACTCCCACCACCCTATTCTCGAGAACCATGAAGTGAGTGTGGTATTCCTGCACTGATTGAATTTGAATGAGCTTGAAAAGTTGGGCCCTAGGATTCTCATATTCAGTTGGCCTAAAGTGTAGCTCAACTGCCCTAGACAGAGCAACCCATAACATGATCTTGTTCATCTTCTTCATCAGCTGAAACCAAGCCATGACATCGCCTTCCATGTTCACAGATGTTATCACCACCTTCTCAACTTCGGAAGTGTTGTAATAAGAAAAATACTATTCAACTCTAAAGATCCAATTTAAAGGATCTGTGCCGTTGAACTTGGGAAAATCGATCTTAGCAAGCTTTGTATGACTATGAGTGTTCGTAACAAAGTTCGAGGACCCACTGGCAGCCTCAAGCCTCCAAGCTGCAAACTCATCAGAGAGACTCGTCATTGCCTTAACAATATCTTCCATTATGCTTTGGATCTTTTCCATTCTCTCAGATAACACAAAATCTCATTGCTCTCCCAACACTTGCAGCTTATTAATCTCCATCTAAAATTCTTTTCTTAACTCAATTTTTTCCATGATAGGGTCCTCTCAATAACAGCACCAAATTGTCACGAACACCAGCAAAAGAAAATGTAACTTCAGAGAAAGGAAATCAGAGGAAGGGAATTCAGATAAGAAGAAGAAGACATATAGAGGAGAAATTTGTCTCACAATCGTCCTCCTCCCTTCTCTTCACAACCCAACTCATATACCTTTGTTTTCTCTTACCTTCAGTGATTTCTTTCTGATCCTAATGCTACGCCTCAACATTATCTCTGGGCGTACCTCCTCATGTGCATTTTCTGCCATCTGTCCACTCTTAACAACCTCATCATTGGGTTTCAATTCCACACCACCACTTGCCAACTCAGCACTCCTAACAACCTCATTAGGTGCTTGCTCCTTTATAGTTGTGACATCATCATTAACATTTTTGCTCTTTCTCTTGCCCAACATCTTTTTATGCCTCTAAAGAACTACATCATCCCTTGGTTGCTTAGAATTAATGCATAAATTGATTATAGTGAAAAGGATAAAACATTTGTTACTAAAGAAGTCTATATAAAATAGAGTTTCGTCACCTCAATTGACATAGTTGGTTTCCTTGAAGTCCCATCTTGTTTGATGGAATTCGAGAGGTAGTCCTCTTATATTGTTTGATGGAATATAAGAACTATTTTATAAAATAAATGTGGTAATTACAAATAAAGTATGAAGTAACAATCATTCATAATAACTTCATCACATGAACAATCTCTCGAGATTTTATAGATGGTTTTCTTAAACTTACATTTGTGTTATTTGATGTAATATGTGAAGCATTACACAAATAAAACAAACATAGCTGTTACATATAGTTAATTCCATATAGAATAAGCAAATAGTTAACAGTATCCGATAGATATCCTTGCATCCACTCCCATTTTGACCAGACTCCTTAAAAGTTTGGCCTTATTAATTTCTTCCTTTCTCTTTGCTGTCGGTGACCTTTATGTTTTATTTCTTCTTGGTGGGGGATAAGTTAGTAACAACCGACCATAGGCCAAAAGTTTTCTCCATGTAGTGGTTGTATATGCAACTATAGGCCGTTTATTATATTTTTCTCTTCAACTAATGAGCAACTTAATCTTCAGATAGTTCGCCCTTGTCCTAAATACAAGGTAGATCATGTACACTTGGAATTGCACAGATTTGCTGTGCCGTATAAAAACATGGTTATAATTGACATGAATGTGTCTTTCACTATGAAATCATCATTAGATTCACAGATTTTATTACAACTTACCTTGGAAGAAGTACAAGCTTGACCAGGTTCTTAGAGACAACCTGTTTCCAATTCGATCGCGGCATGCCAATTTAAATCCTTCAACATTTTAAACTTTTGATTGAACTCAATCTCATTGCTCAAAAAGCTATGGCCTGAAAAAGAGAAACTTGGATCTGTATAATTGAAGAGTTAAGCACGACACCTACTGACCATGAAAAAATTACAGTCAAGTGAGTGGTGTAAGCTAAGGTTACTTCTAAAAGGAAGGTCCATTTTGGCAATAAAGAATAAAGGCAAGATTAGGAATCACGTTTCAGAGATGGGACATGCTTGGCGTTACTTTTAATTGCCAATTGCACTACACGAGATAAGACAGATTGCAAAATATTCCTGCATGCAAAAAAGAGAGTGAGCGAGAAACATAAAGAGATGACTAATAATTATTTTCCTTTTATATGCATACGGTGGGCAAGCTTTGATGAAATGAAAGCATTACTAGATTGATGTCACACCCATCCCAAAGGAAACATTGGCACAGAAACACGGAAGGCCTTCCAAAAGCTAGTCCCTTGGCCTTGGGGTTTTGGGGAACCACGAAAGTTGATTTGACCATCTACCTCTATTTATCTCCAACATTTCCATTTCCACTGTTGTTACACTGTGCATGATACAAGTGGGGCCATAACCGAAAGCTCTTATGCATTTGACCTTATTTTCAACTACACCGGCTGGATTCACCTTTATTATTACTTCTTTTATTATATCCATTGGACCCCCTCTGGACAATTGCTTGCAAGTAATATGAATTCGAAACAAGTACATGTTTAAAACAAGTCAGAATTAAGGTAGACTTTCGTTCTCAACTCAGTACGCTTCGAGCATAACCAAGAATGTACACGAGAAATACACATATAGGGGGACGTGGTTACATTATATCCTGTCACTATATTGCTCTCTCACCTGCCCTCCATCAATCCCAAAAACTGGCTTTTACTTATAAGTACTTTGTCATTATTGTCATTTAACAGCTGCTTTATCTGTTATATTGCAATATGTAGTACAGTTTATATTTATGATTTCGTTTTACTTGTTAAATGTAACTTTTATTTTGTAATTTTTCTTTTAAGTAATTAAATTATAAGATAAAACATTTTTCAAATTATAAAATGGTGAGATCATTAGTTCAAAGTTCACTATGTACCAAAATATTATTTTTAAAATATTCTTAGTTGTTGCACTATAAAAAATGGATATCAATAAGCCAATAATAAAACGAATACACATTATAATTTGCAGGAAGCAATTAATCAATTTCATTAAACAAAGTGTGAAAAATATTTTAAAAAATTGTGAGTCCTTGTTAAAAACTAAATACATTGAAGTGACCTATTGTAAGATTTTTATTCGTCTATCTATGCAAATATTCATTGCAAGAACAGTATATTTTATATTTGAGATGTAAAAATTATCTTATGTAAAGATTAGTAAATTTAGATACTACTTAGTATGGTACTAAGGATAGCTCAAAGAATAATTAATGGGAATAGCATAAATTAGGAGGAAAGACTTAAATGATCAATGTGTATGTCAGCCGTAGTAAAAGAATATAACTACCAAAAAACTATGTACAAAATGTAATTCAAAATTTTTTGATATTTTTGAATTATTATAATCAATATTTTTGAATCACTAGCAAAAGCTCTGTTTCTCTTTTATCAAATATTAATGTTTAGTACTCTATAGAGATACAAGTAATGGAGCTTTAATCGCAGGGGATGCTCTCAACTACCTCTTTGCATGGTGCCTTATTTAGACCTGACTAGTCATGGTGAGCTTCCTTCTTCACCTTCCTCTCTTCAAACTCTAAAAGTCCACTACTCATCTTCAACCTTTTCCCTGCTTCCTTCCTACTGCATTCTCTCTCAAATACCAGATTTTTAGGGGCACTTTAGTCCCACCAACACACTTTTACTTCCCACCCTCTTCCCTTTCATTTTTTGTACCTTTTCTTTGTAGCTTTTCATCCCTGCCAAAACTATTTTTTCCCCTTCCTAGTTTTGGTCTATAAATATGCCAACCTTAGTTGACTCCCCCCAAGATGAATTTCCAGCTTTACCCTCCTCCATTCCTCCTCCACCCCTCACTACACAACCTCAAACTAAACGCACCACCACCACAACACTTGCAGCCTCTACCCCTTGGAAGAGTTGGAAACAAGTAGTTTGAGACCACCAAACATCAAGCCTAACCGTTAAGCCTCCTATGGAAATAGATGGTAAGTTAATAGTCTATAAAGAGATATAAATTCCAGAAGAAGGAGCATGTTGTTCGGAAGCCACCCTAGTTGGTTTCTTCCTTGATCAATGTCTCCCCTTCCCAATCATCCATAAATGGGCTCATCATTCTTGGCATAGTAAAGGACTAGCTAATGTGCTTCTAATAGAGGAAAATCTCATTCTATTCACCTTCAACTTAGCCTTTCAAGCTCATAAAATCTTAGAGGAAGGCCTTTGGCATATTAAAAACCAATCTTTGTTCTTGCAGCTTTAGCAACTGGGCTTGAAGCTAGAATCTATCAAGGTTCAAAATATTCCTCTATGGATCCACTTCCATAAAATCCCTCTTGAATACTGGACCACGCAAAGTTTGAGCGCCCTTGCTAGCTTCATAGAAAAACCCCTTTGCATTGATGAAATTACTTCTAAGAAAAAAGATTAGGATATGCCCACATTTGTATTAATGTTGATATCTTGAATGGCCTTCCAACTGAAATTCCTATTATAAGGCTAGGTGAGGGACACAATCTATAGGAAGAAAGTATTACTGTCTTTTATCAATTGAAACCTCTCCCCAAACATCAAGGGAAAGTTTGGAAAGCCACTGGGAAAAAATTCCAAACTAGCAACTATTCTAAGTTAATGGGGGAACATGATTGTTATAGAGGAAATGCCCATAATAAATACAGAGGTTAAAGAGGCTATATCAGTTGATGAAAATGCTTTCAATGCTATTATTCACTCCCATGCTGAGACATCTTTCATAGATCAAGAGCCTTCTCAAGTTAATCAACCTTCACCACTTGTAACCCCCAAATATGTACATTCTCCATCTTTTGACAACACCAGCACTAATTTCGCTAGTAAAAAAATCAGATTGATCTCTTCGTCAGTTATTCACACCGCAAGAAATAGTATAGCAAAAGAAACACATTCACTAAGTCCTCAAGCAAGAAATGATGAAGATAATAACCAAGAAGAATTGAAAATGCCATTTCAAACAGTTGAGAGGAGGAAATCTCAAAGGATTAAGAGTAAAAGCTCCAAAAACAAACTTTTTTAGTATGTCCATCATTGTGTGGAAGGTTAGAGGATTAAACTGCCCAACAAAGCAACCAACTTTAAGGGATTTTTTTCAAGAGGGAGATGCCTCTAATTCTAGGATTACTTAGAACAAAAATAAAACTAGAGAATCTTAGTTGGCTATCTATTTTGGGACCTTATTGGTAGTAGATATCTAATCACTCACAACAGATGAATGCTAGAATCATCTTATGATATAGGTCTGATCAAATTCCAATGGAGCTCCTCAACTCAACTGATCAACTTATGCATCTTAAAATCTTTTTTATGCATAAAAAAATTGAAATTCTTTCATCTTTCATCTATGCCAGTAATTTCGGGTTCCAAAGAACTACTCTTTGGAATAATCTCTTTGATTTCAACAGAGCATCTAGCTTGCCTTGGTTAATATGTGGAGACTTCAGCTCCATATTATATCGGTCTAAGGCTCAAAGCAATTGCAACTTTCAAAACTACTCAGATGACTTCAAGCAATGTGCAGACACACTAAGGGTAACAAACCTGAATTCTTTTGGCCACAAGTTCACTTAGTCAAATAAACAATCCTCTTACTAGTTTATTCAAAAGAAGCTAGATAGAGCATTAATTAATGCCCAATGGCTTGCACAATTTCCCAATAACTATGCCATATTTTAGGACCCTCTCATCTCAGACCATACCCCTATTAAAGTTATCAATCTCTTTTAGAAGGTTACCAACCATCACCCCTTCAGATATAACAACTACTTGATTTATGTGTCAGGGTTCAATGATGCTTGTAAGATAGGTGTTGTTTGATTTTTTAGTGGAACTAAACAGGTTATATGTGTGCAAAAGCTGAAAGCAATCAAGCAAGAGCTTGAATCTCTATATACTTCACGGGGCTTAACTGAAGAAGTTATATTGAAAATAAGGAATGAACTCACTGATATCTAGTAACTCCTTGCTCTTTCACCACATGATCCTTGACTTATTGTAAAAGAAAAACTAGCTCCCTCGTATTATATGCTTTCAGTCAGCCATCATAGCTCCTTGCTTCAACAAAGATCTTGGATCAATTGGCTTAAGGATGAAGATAAATGTTCAAAGTTCTTCTTTAGCTCCATCCTAGCTCACAAAAACAAAATTAGAATCTCATCCATCACCAATCATGAGGGATTGATCCTTCAACGTCTACAGGATATTAGGGACGAGGTTGTAGCCTACTTCAACAATTTACTTGGAATTCCAAATTCTGTATCTCCTTTAGCTGCAATCCTCAATGCACTTAATCTGTAAAAAAATAAACTCGTTATTCTGTAGCATACTCTTCAAACAAGTGAAGGACAAGGAAATAGATGAAGCTGTTTTCAAGATGGAGGGCACGAAAGCCCCTAGTCCTGTTGGATTGAATGGCCTTCTCTATAAAAAACATGGGATATCACAGTTACCTTTGTTAAAAATGTAGTGAAATAGTTCTTTTCCAAAGGGGTACTTCTCAAAGAAATAAACAAAGCATTCCTATTTTTAATACCAAAAACCTTTTCTCCAAACTACTTCAATGACATCAGATCTATAGCCTATACAAATTTTCTTTATAAAATCATCTCAAAGATCCTTGCAACAAGAATGAAAATAGTTATATCTCCTCTCATTAGTGAAAATTAAGGAGCATTCATCTGCAATTGAAAAATTGGTGATAATATATTGATTGTGCAGGAGCTTCTCAAAGGTTATTGAAGAGCAAACTCTACTCCCAATTGCACTATCAAGATTGATTTTCATAAGGCCTTTGATAGTATAAGTTAGGAATTTATTTGGAAGATGATGAAGGCGTACGATTTTCCATAGGTCTACATCAATTGTATTAAAGGATTATTGACAACTACTAGCTACTTAATCCTAATTAATGGCAGTCCCTCATCTTACTTCGAAGCTGAAAAAGGGCCTAGGTAAGGTAAACCCCTCTTATCGTACCTTTTCATCTTATGCATGGAAATTCTTAAGTCTATAATCAAGCTTGAAGTAAACTCTAACACCAGTTTCAAATATCATACGAAGTGTAAGAAAATCAAGTTAACTAACCTCTCTTTTACCAATGACTTGTTTATTTTATATAGAGCAAACTTAAAGTCAATCAACAGTTATATGCAAGCTCTTTGCAAATTCAAAATAGCTTTAAGACCACATATCTAACTTAGAAAAAACCAATTTATTATATCTAAAGGAGCCTTAAATATGGCCTCACACATTGCTTTAATTAAGGGAACGAAAGAGAGGCTTCCACCTATCTTATACTTGGGGTTGCCTATTTCTACAAAAAGACTCACATTTCTAACTATGGTACGTGGGAAAATCATTGGAATTGGTAGCGATTTTAGCCAAGTATAGGATACAAATAGCATGTATTCAGGAAATTAGGTGGGCAGGAGCCAAAGCAAAGGAGATCAGGGGCTTCAAACTATGGTACACGAGTAGTTCGGGGAAGCAGAATGGGGTAGGTATTTTAGTGGACAAGGGACTAGTGAACAGGGTAGTAGAGATCACAAGGGTCTATGACAGGTTAATGTTGGCAAAAATTGTCCTCGGCAGTATGGTTCTCAACATAGTTTGTGCGTATTCCTCCCAAGCTGGCGCAGACGATCAACAGAGGCATACGTTCTGGGAGGCACTGGATGGAGTGCTTCAACAAATCTCTTACACTGAGCAGCTCTTCCTCGGAGGGGATTTCAACAGACATATAGGGGCGGGTGCAGATGGTTATACAGGAACTCATGGTGGCTTTGGATACGGTTCTAGGAATAATAGTGGGGTTGAGTTACTGGACTTGGCCATCACTTATGAGTTAAGTCATAATAAATTCCTTGTTCAAGAAAAACAAAGCGCAACTGGTGACGTTTCAGAGTAGTACAACCAAGACACAAATTGATTACCTCCTTGTCAGGACAAGAGCCAAATCTTGGTGTAGGGATTGCAAAGTGCTTCAGGCCACCTACCTATCCACTCAACATAAATTGTTAGTTGCAGATATACTTTTTAAGGGTTGGAACGATTTACCGAGCGATTCCACAAAATCAAGTGGTGGAGACTATAAGGGGACATGGCGGAACTTTTTAGGACTCAAGTTAGGAATAATACACCTTGGGTGATGTGTGGGGATGCCAATCAGATGTGGTAGGGAGTAGCCCCCGTGATAAGAGAGACCTCCACGAAACTCTTAGGGGTTTCTAAAAGACGGGGAGGAGAACGAATGCCATCTTGGTGGTGGTCAGAAGAGGTCCAAAGGACAGTAAAGTTGAAGAAGCGAGCTTTTAAAGATTTGTTGGAAAGTGATACCGAGGAGGAGCGTGTTACAAACAAAGTTCAGTATCGACTGGCAAAGCACAGAGTGAAGAAGTCTATCGTAATGGCTCGATGAGAGACTTCTGCGGATATGTACAGGGAGTTGGATACGGCCAAAGGAGCACATAGAATTTTCAAGTTGGCACGAGATAGGGCACGTACGACGGGAGATTTCAATCATATTTGTTGTATCTGAGATGAAGCAGGACAGGTACTCATTGAGGCCGATGCCATCAGATAGCGATGGCAGAGATACTTTTATGGCCTTTATAACGAGGACATATTGGTCGATGTAGAGTTAGGGGAACCCCGCGTGTTGAGGCAATTTTCAGACGGGAACCCATGAGGGAGGATCATCGGGGGAGAGATTACCAAGGTTCTTAGGGGAATGGGGAGCGGACGGGCAGAAGGGTCGGATGAGATCCCTATCGAGGTATGGAAGCGACTGGGCGCTGTCGGTACTGCATGGTTAGTTCAGCTCTTTAATGTGATCCTCGAGTCAGCCAAGATGTCGGATGAATGGAGGTTGAGTAGGTTAATCCCCTTATATAAGGCCAAAGAAGACATCCAACAATGTTACAATTATAGAGGCATCAAATTATTAAGCCAAACTATGAAGCTGTGGGAGAAGGTAATTGAAAGGAGACTCCGGAGAGCTGTTTCGATTTTAGACAATCAATTCGGATTTATGCCAGGTAGGTCCACGACAGAGGCTATTCATCTACTTAGGAGATTGATGGAATTCTACAAAGAATAGAAACGGGACCTGCACTTAGTTTTTGTAGATTTGGAGAAAGCATATGACAGGGTTCCTAGAGAACTCATATGGAGGTGTTTGGAGGCAAAGGGCATTCCTAGCGCTTATATCAAAGTGGTAAAGGATATGTATGCAGGAGCATTGACCAGTGTACGGACGATCGGAGGTGACACGGAAGCGCTCGCTATTGGTGTTGGACTACACCAAGGCTCAACTTTAAGCCCGTTTTTGTTTACATTAATGTTAGATGAACTTACTAAGCATATTCAAGGAGAGGTGCCATGGTGTATGTTATTTGCGGACGATATAGTCTTGGTGGAAGAGACTAAGGAGGGGGTAAATGCAAAGTTAGAATGTTGGAGAGAAGTGTTAGAGTCGAAAGGTTTTCGCATGAGCAGGTCCAAGACAGAATATTTAGAATGCACCTTTTTGGGTCGCCAGATGGTATATGGAGCGGAGGTAGCAATTGGTACTGATAGTGTACCACAGAAATCGAGTTTTAAATACTTAGGATCCATCATTCAGAGCGATGGTAATATTGATAACGATATAGTACATCATATCAGATCTGGGTGGGTCAAGTGGCGGAGTGCGTCGGGTGTTCTCTGTGATAAAAAGGTCCCTACCAGACTCAAAGGAAAGTTCTATAGAATGGTGATTCAGCCAACCATATTATATAGGGCAGAGTGCTGGCCTACTAAACGTAGACATATGCAATAGTTGTTGGTAGCAGAAATGCGCATGCTTAGGTGGATGTGTGATATTACCTAACGAGATAGGGTGCGCAATAGGGTAGTGAGGGTCAGGCTACAGGTGGCTAGTATTGGTGACAAGTTGCGAGAAAAGAGGCTTCGATGGTTTGGGCATGTAAGCAGGATGCCTTATGATGCTCCGGTTAGGCGTGGCGAGAGAATTACCCTTAATGAATATAGGAGGAGGAGAGGGAGGCCTTATAAGACCTGGAGGGAGGTGATC
>JANZLC010000007.1:276133-299601 GCA_026413385.1 Erythroxylum gracilipes
TAAGGAAGCTCGGAACTTAAGGAAACTGTAGAAAGGCCTTGCCCGTGAGTCGGTGATCACTTTTTCGCTAAAAGGACGTTCCTTAATCTGATTTGTCTACCATCTTTCCACTCCAATATATTAGTTTGAGGCCTGAAGTTCCATTGAATCTACCATCAACAACCCCAGACTCGAGTTTTCACTTAGTGTTGGTAATATATTGTTTGTTAAAAAGAGGATGACAAGTGTAGTATATGTTAAGGTGCAGTTAACGCATGATAGGAAGCTTTAGTCATCATGTCATGCCTAGCTTTGCTGCACTCAATAGCAATCAATCAGTTAATGGGGAAATTTACAAGTTATGGCCAAATGGGGATGATTGTTATTGAGAATAATTGTGTTCTTCAATTGCAGCACTGTGCTTGCACCTCTTGCAACCACTAGATGAAAATATATACCATTACATTAGTGTTGCACCTTTCATAAAAAAATTGAGTACAGTTAGGATGGCCTAGCTCTTGCAAAAGTATAAAGTTGCATCATTTTTGGTGGACATCATAACACCGCTTATACGTAGGCATAATTGTATCTCGTTATACGCTTGCATTCTATATTAGTCTTCGAAGGACCGGTTGTTGTGGAACCAGGTTTAGAAGTGTTTGCTTCTTTATAATTGTTGTAGTAATTATATTCACTTTACTGTGACGAAATTGAAAAAAAAAAAAGTCCAAATGGGATCATGATAACTCCAGAAGATCAAGAATGCCACAACTGCGGTCGTAATTAAATTGGTTTTTGGAACCATAGTTTAAACAGACAACATCATATATATACAATAATCTGAAGCTTTCTTGGTTTATAATATGTTTTAGGTTAAGCTCTGCAATTACATTAACATTTTGAGATGAAATCCTTTTTAATAATCAGCTCATAAACATATATAGTTTTGTCTGTACGCATACAAAAATTCATAGTCAAAGTAATAAGCTTGGCATTTGCTTGTGAAACTTTGTAGTTTTAGTGTTGAGTTGTAACCATTTCCAGTGGACGGGCTGGATGAAAAGTAACATGTTAAAGTCCATTTCCATATTTCCAGTTGAGTTGTTTGATATTTCTGTTCTTCTTACGACCAGCGACTACAAATTTAACTGGTATAATGCATATACATGTTAAAAGTATACTCATGTTCTTTTTTTATTTTTAAGAACTCTTGACGTTGGTCCCATTTCCAATCAAGAAACAATAATTCGACGAATAGATGCTCACTACAGGATTGTATCACAAATCAACCATCCTTTTTTCTTTTAGACCTCCCGAATACTGGGTTTTAATACTGTGAATTTCAAAACTATTACTATATAGATTCTTGTATTCTTTGTAGTGGTGCCAGCTAATTATATGCTCGAGGAATGGAGAGCTTGGGTGGTGACGTGCAAGGGACCTTTCATCACTTCCTCGATTGATGTAGTTGAAACATAAACAGCTATAATTTAGAATTTTCCTGCAAATTTTGTGATATGACTTAGGCTCTCCTTTGGAATCTGCACATGAGCACCCTTACCATGCTATGGGGGTTTTCCCGTTAGTATGGTTCCACAATATAATAATAGGTTCTTGTTTTATCATGTCATTTGCATTGAAATTCTTTCGAGAGGAACATCGTAGTAAGGTAATAAATCTGTCCACTTGGTGTCATGTTATCCATATTAATGTTGGGTTTTCAGTCCTAAATATTTGATTAGTTGTGCCATTTCATATATGAACTAGCTATATGATTTGAATTTGCATCTAACTGGATTCTCCGTGTAAGAATTCTTAGTAGAGACGCCTATCCACAAGTAAATGCCACTGACATGGATAGGAGTAGACAAGAGATGTTCCAGTTCTATAATGGATCTAGACACCAAATTGAGGTACAAACCTTATCCGTCAATGATATGTTTTGAAAAAAAATCAGCATTATGTTTGAATCGTTACAGATTGCTTATTCATGCATGCCCATTGATTAGTTAAGTTTGTTTAGAAAGTAAAATGTTCTTTTCACAATTTTTTTCGATGTATCATATATGATAGGTTGCTTGAGTACTCCCGCATAAGGAAGATATAGCTAATTATGTTTGTTTAAGAATTGCAGGATTGCAATTCGACACAGATGAAGAACTACGTAGAGTCCAGCTTGGACAGCAGGAACCCAAACTTGGAGTTTACATTAGGTAGACCAGATTGGCAAGGAAAGGAACACACCTAACTGCGTTGCTTCTGAAATTGTTCCCTTGCCATCTATGCTTGGATTCGTTTCCAGCCTCAACTATTGCATACATTGTCTCTATGATCGAGTATTGGTGGATATATGATCCCGAGCATCGTATCTTCCAATGTTTGATACTGGAGCTTCACATACTTCATATTGGGAACTTGGGGGGCAAGAGGCTTGAAGAGGAACAAAGGGAAGGACCACATCCTGTTAGTGAACTTATTTTTCTCATCTCGTCTTGGTAAACAACTACAAGAGAATCACATATGACTCCAACTGACAAAGAAAGGTAAAATGAATCTTGGTCCTATAATTTGTTGAACGATCAATATCAATAACAAGGGGAGGCGAGGGGAGAATTATTCTGCATTTTTTAATGTTTCTTTATTTGTAATTTACTTGTAAAGCTCAAATCGGCTAAAGAAATCATAAATCATTTTGGTATTGGAGACAATTTGTGTTTGATTTCAATAAAGTGATGTCCGACTTGTAACTGAATTAGGCAAACGGCCGAATGGAAGTCGCAGAAAGCTACATCAGAACCATTATTGTGGTCCTAACCCCTTCCAATATCCAGTTTCGGCTACTTAAAACTTCAAAGTGCCATCCCAAAAGACGTAAACCTACAATAGTAACTTCTCCTTGCTTCTTTGTAACCAAGTTCACGGTCACTTCCAAGTCTACATATTACTTAGACTTGTCTCTCGGTGTTTCTTTCGTCCGATGTTTTCAAAAGTTAAACTTATAAGATATGGAATTTAACTATTATAAAATTAATTAAAGATTTAATAAAATTGAAGAATTTTAATAATGATTAAAAAAATTATCTCTACTTATAAAAAATTTAAAGTTTAATTGAAATTAAAACTCTTAAATGAAAATTAATTAGTTTATTTGGTTTATAAAAACTAATTAGTTTATCAAAACTGATCGATTAATTAATAAACTAATTAATTTTTAACAAAAAATTATTAAACTAAATCAAACAGAAAAATTAAAAATTGAACCGGAAAGTTGATTGATATGATATGATATACAAGAAATTGCTTACTTGTATGGGATCCCTCTTAAATCTCAAAGTCCATATCAGCATGTTCTTACTTGTAAATCAATAATAAATTTATCTGTAAAATGTATGATGTTGAACTTCAAATTTTTGTTAGTGTTAGAGATATAATACCTTGCATCTTATTATGCAACCTCTATCTTCTTCCTCACCCTTAGACATATAGATTCACTATATTTGATCATCATATCCCTTTTTTTTTTACATAAATTTGAATCATTGAGGTGACTAGAATAATATCCTTTAGCATATTAATTAAGCTTTTCATATGAGCTTTACAAATAAATCCATTAAAATTTTCTAATATCTTATTATAAAAGTCCATTTGTTCCTCACTTATTTTTAGATTTTCACTAAGAAGATTAAAAAAATAATGTTAGGATTGGTAATTCTCTCCCTCAACCACAACCCAAAAAAATAAGGAATAGCTTATTGTTTCCATCATAACCAACTATAGCTAACAAAGCACCTCTAAGGATTGTTTTAAAAAAATCCATCTAATCTAATTATTTCCTATAACAAGCGAGAAACCCATATATCAATGTTGTAAATCCCATATAAAACCTCTCAATCATTGATTTACTGAGCTTTTAATCATGTTTTGTTTGAATAATAGTTTCCCTTATTTGTTAATCGTAAGTCATAACTATAAGACTATAACTTTTCATGATCACATTCCTAAGATCCTTATAGAATCATAATAACTTTCCACCTAGCTCTATAACGTTGCAATTTAGTCATGTATGATGCATACTTTCTTTGAAAATCATCTATCTTCTCACCGATTGGCCAGTTTAGGTTCCTCCTAAACTTATATATAAATTCATTTGCTATTAGCTTTCTTTTTTATTTGCACTTTCTTATAAATATTCTTATTTTATAATAGCTTTATACGAAATATTTTTTCATTTCCAATCAAGATAATATATACCTTAAATGGAAATTTATGATAGATAAACACCCTCCTTTCTCACACTAGTCATAACCATTGAAATATCATGTCCATTTGTAATTGCATAACTTTTTATTCATTTTATAAATTGCTTGTTGTCCTTAAATTTATGCCAATTTCAAATTGAAAATCCTTCATTTTCATTTTTAGATTGAACATAATGTATTTGTGATTTATAATTGATATCTTCCACCATCCATCATCATTGTAAACTTGTGATTAAACTTTAACATATTTATTCTAATATTCACTACACCAACCATATGATCTTTTTTGTGATTTTTTAATAAGCCACCTCTTTATTGCAATCTTTCACACTGCTTCTAGCTTTATTAATAATATTGTTACATTCAAACTTATTGTAAACCTTTTTGCTACTTTTCTTCCTATTTGCTCTTATAGTAAGATATTCTCATGGGTTACATACCTGGAACATTTCACTTTTGTTATGAAACACAAGTCTAGCTTAATAAATCGAGTTGTTGATGCATTGAGTAGAAGGAAGAGCCTTTTGAACAGAATGAATATGGAGGTACCTGGCTTTAACTCTCTCTCTAGTTTACTTGATACTAACTCATTCTTTTTTGACATTTTAGAAAAAAAATTAGAGCTGGTGAGAAAACAACATACCTTCTGTAAGATGGTTTTTTATTTAAAAGGAAGCAGTTATGCATTTCCGATTGTAGCTTGTGCCTACAAATTATTACTAAATGACATAGGGAAGGCCATATAGGGCATCACAGAATCTTGCAATTGGTGCAAGCTTCCTATTTTTGGCTAACCAATTGAAAGGAAATTGAAAGGTATATGTAATGCTATTGAATCTGGCAAGTTCCAAACGGAACAACAACTAATGCAGGCTTGTATCGGCCTTTACCAGTTCCTATGCAGCCTTAAGTTGATATAAGTATGGATTTTTTGTTAGGGTTACTAAGAAAACAACGAGGTAATGATTCGATCTATGTCGTTGTTGATCATTTCTCTAAGATGTTTCATTTTATTCTTTGTAAAAAAACTACCGATTCCATTCATGTGGCCCAATTATTCAATCAAGAAGTGTACATATTGCATGGCCTACCATCTTCAATTGTTTCTAACAGAGATATCAGGTTCCTTAGCCATTTTTGGCATAACTTGTGGAAAATGGTAAATACACAGTTGAGTTTCAGTAGTGCTTATCACCCATAAATTGATGGGTAGAATAAAGTTGTGAATCGTTCTTGGGGTAGTTTTTTATAGAGTTTGGTTGGTGAAAACGTAAAGATTTGGGACATAAAGCTCAGTCAGGCTAAATTTGTGCACACATACAATTAATTGTAGTACCAGGTGCAGTCCTTTTTATATTGTGTATTCTATTCTTCCTTAGTTCCTTTTGATTTGTTTTCTTTGCCTAGCAAGAAGAGAGTGCATGGAAAAGCAGAAGATTTTGTTACTAAATTTTATGATGTCCATAAGGTTGTTTAAGATAATTTGCTAAAGGTTGCTAGTAAGTATAAAGAGGTGCAGATAAGAAGAGACAACATGTTATGCTTGAAGTGGGTGACTTCATGTGGGGTAGTTTTGATCAAGGATCGCTTTTCTGTTGGTGATTACAATAAATTGTCTGCTTGGAAGGTTGGTCATCTAATGATCATTGAGAAAATCAATCATAATGCATACCATCTGAAGCTACCGAGTCATATTCGTACGGTTGATGTGTTCAATGTGAAGCATTTGATTCCCTTTTCTGATGATTCATAAGATAATCACAATTCGAGGGCGAACTCTCTCCACCCTAGGGATAATGATTTTGTCCAAGGGATACATGCGTATATGTGGCTAGATTTGACAAAACCTGGTTGTAATTATGTCGATTTACAGAATGATCGAATTGTTACATTTTCGAAGTTTTAGTGCCACTCATTGCTTTTTTCATATTTTTCTATCTATTTTTAGAATAGGGATATTTTGGTATTTTTCCATTTTTGATAATTTTTATAGTTCAACTATTTAAGTCACCTAAACTATGTATTCGTAGTTTTCTTTTATGAATAATAGACCATGATGTTTGTATGCCTTTCTTGTCTAATTTCCTGGCATTCGTGTCGATTCAATTGGCAAATAGTGTTATTTTCGGTATTCATGATTCGAATCAACAGTATCGAGTTGTATCCCTATTTTGCTCTATTCCGCTTTGTCACTATTCCTAAAGATTTTCACTAAAACCAAGAATAAAAGGAAGAGTAAATTTGATGTAGACAACAATCTAGTGACTATAAGCGACACTAGACCTTTACCCCTAGAATTATGTCATAAATACCTTGAATGTATGTATCTTATTATAAGACAATCTACTACTATTTCATATTAATTAAAGGATATTTATAATAATTAGAAACATTATCCCAAGCTTAGAAAAAATAAAGGTTTTATAGTAAAACCTCTATACTTGTTATATTTAGATATTTTATTAAGTAAAACTTTTGTTAAGCTCTTGTTTCATTAAATTAAAATCTTTTTTTAGAAGATAAATAAATTTCATTAAAACTATCTGGAATTTACATGGAATGTACAAAATTATACATCAAAGTATATAATTCAAGACAAAAGAGCTCAGTTATGACTCCATTTGTATACCAACCAAAGAATTTAGTTGCTCACTAGATGGATTAATTTGATCTTAGAATTGGAGAAAGTGATAAGTTTTTCCCTCTAGTCTTAATATTGCATTCACTTGTTACAAGGAGTTGGATTTGTCATTGAATACCCTTTGATTTCTTTTCCACTAAATACTATAGATTGAGTTATCTAAGACCATGCTGTATAGAAGTATGTCATCCTTATAAACTGTGGATGGGGATGAAAGCCACTAAAGGACTCTTCTCACATCTTCGACTTGCAAATCAATGTTACATAATCTCATTGCATCCTTCCTACCTTGTACGAATAGGGACACTTGAAGAAGAGATGAGCATTAGTTTCTTGATAAAGTAAATACAACTTACATATTGGATTATTGGAGCCTCTTGTTCTATCCAAAGGTGGTAAACCGTTCTTTAAAAATGATGCCAATGCACAACTATTGCATGGTTCCTCATCACATCCATACTTGGAATAGTAAATGAAAAATAGTTATATCAAATATCATTTTGTACATATTCTTTTAAAAAAAATTTAAATACTAATTAAGTTCAATTTAATTTAGTTAATTTTTGTCTTTAATTACTCTTTATGCATAATTCATTAAGTTTCTAATATATTGATAATAATTATAAATTATAATTCCAATTTATTATTAGAATTGGATAAATTAAATTTTTATTTAATTCATTTTTAATTCTCCAATTAAATAATTTATAATCATATATTAAGATTAACATATAATAATATGCCATAACAACTCAAATATTAAGAATATTTAAGTGGTTTGACTTAACCTATCAATACATTGTTATAGTATATAGTTATATCCTTCCATCATCAAATAATCTAATTAGACATAAAGTATGAAATTGATATCTATATTATTTAGATCCAATTATTTTCATTCTTGCTAATTAGTAATTAATTTGTAATTGATACTTGAAAATCAAAATTTCAAATTTTTTAGTAAATATGAGCAGTATCATATTCTTTCTTATTACTTTAAAATGACAATTTTTCTTCTTCTTCTTCTATTTCTTTTTTCTTTTCTTTTCTTTTTTCTCTCATTCTCTCTCTAGCTCTCTCTCTCTCTCTCTTGGTTCCTCGCTTTTCATGTTGGTTATTTGAAAACAACCTCTCTACTAATTAGTTAGGGATAAGGCTGTGTACTATTGAACCTCTCAACTGAGTATTGTTGTTGTTATTATATACTTGAGCTATTCTCAATTGAGCATATCACAAATAACATCAAAATGTAGTAATTAACATATGAGATATTTTGATAATATTAAGTATAAAGATCAATTATACAACTATATATTATAATGGTGACATTTACAAATACATAGATAATATTTCATTTGAAATTTTCATTATCGAGTTAGTTCAGTTAGCTTATTTTTTAATAAACACTTACATATTTGTTTAAGTATTTTGATATTTCATTTATGAGATCAATTAATTTTTCATAAAAAATATAATATAACTAATTTTATCATTTTATCACTATCTCATTTTAATAAAACTATATCTGGAAATGATTTAAGAATAATATTCAAATACAAATTTAATCACATAATTATAATCTCTTTATAATTTTAATTGTATAATATTTGTTTCAATATTTTATTTTATTAAATATAATTAATAAAATACATAAAATAAATTTTATATTTTTATTAAATAAATTAATAATATCAAACGTTAATTGCGACTAATCCAGTGCTGAAAAGACATACACTGACAGATTAGCCATGTTACTAAGAGGGGATCAACATCAGCTCATACGCAAGTTGCGATAAAGCTATGGTCACCGCTTCTTATTCTCTATGATTCTGTAGTGCATCTGGATATTGATCGTTGGTTGATGGTGGTCACTTCTTTATTCTTTGGCACATCATAAGCTAGAATCCGCACAAGTTCTCCATCAACCCACCACCCTCGAAATCCATCAACAGTACTTCCTGATATAGATACTGCAATTTCCAAATTCCTTCAGGTACTGCGCACATGTTTGGTATCCCTTCTCCTTTTTAGGATATATGGCATGAGCGGTAACAATGCTTGGAAGGTTTTGGCGAAATATTTCCCCCTCAATTACATCATCAAAAGAAGGCAGCCCAAACAATCGATTGTTAACGTCAGCAGCAACTCCCTTGGACGTACGGAATACGCCAGCTTTTGACATAATTGTAGTTCCTTAACTAATGTGGAGGCCACTTCTTTCGCAACAATAAGGATCTGTGTAATTTCCTTTTAGAACAGTTCCATTCCATGTGTTATCCAAATAACACGTTCACCATCCGCTCCAAGTTGCTCTACAGCAACTGCGCACCATCCTTTTCAACATGAGAGCTACAAGCCATTACGCCGGGAACAAATTCCTGAGCACCTCCAAGAACTTATCCATAATTTAGACTCACTATTTGTTGGTAAAAAAAGGAAAAAAAAATCGATTTTGGAATGAATAATATTGAATAAAAGAAAGGCCTATTTATTACACGTAACTGTAAAACTAGAAATTAGCAATTGAAAAAGGATACCATGGAAGGCAATACGAGTGCGGACTGTTTAGCGTCCCTTGCCGTTTTTTCGAGCCCTGGTGTTCTCCATCTTCCAAAGCCTCCAACCATCGTCTGGACCCATTTGCAACGGGATCTTCACGGTCCTTTGTCGGCTAGTAGGGGTGATCGTTAGATCGTCGTTTCGGTTTTTTCTTCCTTTGTAATAATAATAAAAAAAAAAAACCATGGTCCACTTTTCTTCCTTTGTAATAATAATAAAAAAAGATACCATGGTTCACTTGCTACTACCTCACAAAAAACATTACTAAAATATCTCAAAATATTATTATCTCATTCCCATTAACTCGCTAGTCCTCAAATAAAGGAAATAAATAAACAAGATTTTGAAGCACTTAGTCAATACTCTCCCTTGCTTTAAAGTTGTAAACTCATATTCGAAATCTAAAATTTTCACACTTCTCAATATAAAGTGACTTCGTCAAAATGTCTACAACCTGCTAATTTGTACCACAATACTTCAGTGTAATTGTCGCCTTTTCCACCATATCTCAGATGAATGTAGAAGTGGTGTTGAATGTAGAAGTGATTTGTTCTACTATAATAGACCATATTCTTAGTCAAAACAATCAATGCCTTGTTGTCATAGAAAATCTCTATTGCTCCTTTTTGTTTTTGAAGAAGGCCTGTAAACAATCTTGTTAGCCAAATCGCCTGTCAAGTTGAAGTCGTTGTGGTGACATATTCTGCTTCAAATGATGACAACACTATAATTTCCTACTTTTTCGAACTTCATGAAATAGCACTGTAAAATAACCTTAAGCCTGGTATCGCCTTGGGGTTACTTCAAAATTTAACCAAGGATTGCATATAGTGTAACCTCAGGTCGTTTTCTTTGAGGAACAAAAAAAATAAAATAAAATCACTAAGTAACTAAATGCAATGCAGCCTAAACTATGGAATGGGTTGTAATTTGATCAATTATCACTAAAATTGCAATGAATTAGAATAAACGTAAAGGACTTGTTTTTGGTATTTTAAATTTAAAATGAGTGATATGAAATGGTACTGAGTGAATGTAAAAAGAAGAAAAATACAAGTAATTAACAATCATAAATGTAACTCTCCAGTTCAATTGCGAGGGCAATCATCACTCAAACAGATATTGGAGTTAAACAAATGAATCAAGAGTTAAAATCAAGCTTTTAATCCAACAATTGAGCCACCTTAAATTATTACAAAAATATTTTCCAAAATTCCAATCTACTAACAGCTACTAGAATAGTAAAATAGAACCAAGGATACTAAAACTCAATGCTCAATTTTTACTTAACAATTAGGAAAACAGAATTAATACCAGCAACTGATATAATAATCCGATCATTCAAGCCACCTTGAATAATCACCAAATATTCACTAAATCTCAATACAAAGTCTTGACCCAAAACAAAGTAATGAAATTGAACCAAAATCAGCATAATATCAATTGCTAAACAATAACCCAGCCACAAAAATCTTCCAATTCAAAGATATGTCCATACATAACTCCAAATAATTAAATAATTATCTTAAGACCTAGGAATCACTAAATAATCAAATGGGTAGAAAATAAATGCAACTTAAACTCCCCTATGAAAAAAACCCAACTTCCTGCCGATGCCATTGAATAAGAGGATTAGGATGAACTAGCCACAAAAAATCATGGGAGATGCGGTCAACATGGTGCTCCGACGGTCAGCTATGAAAGGTGGAAAATGATGGTGGTTTTAGATTTGTGGGAGATGATGGTTTGGGTTTTTTTTTTGTGGGAGATCAGAAAAACAAACAAAACCTAGATCCCCTCCTCTTTCAAACACACCTTTGTCCGCACCACACTCTTCAGCGTTCATTTTTTTCTTCTCCCAGCCACGCACACACGCAGACCATGCACTCCCGCTGACCCGCACTATGCACGCCACCTTCGTTATAGACTACGCACACACGCCTCCACACTGTAGCTGGATGTGACAAATTAAGTCATAGTTTCTGGTTTACTCAAAACCCTCATAGACCTCTTCCTTTCTCTTCACACGTTGTCGCTTTCTCCTTGCTTTTCCCAGGCCACGCACCTCACATTTTAACTTCCACGTTGTCGTTTTTTGATTCTTCTTCAATGTCCCATGCTGCTCAACGTTGTCGTTTCCTTCTTGTGTGATGCTTGCACTTTGGATTGTTGTTTTATATTAGGTGTTTCTTCTTTGGCTTTATGGATCACTACTTTTTAATCTTTTTGAACTCTAATTTCTCCAAGTACTCTAAAATAAAAATTACAGATAAAGTAGCATCAATTGTCCAAAGTCAATTTATCACAATTAAACGCAAATTAGATGTAAGGCACAATAATTCAAATAATGATCAAATAATTCCATAAAGATCAATTATAGTGACAAAAACCCATCCAATTGATATGAAAATATATGTAAATAAATGAGTTTGTCAACTCCCCCACACTTAGCTTTTTGCACCACTGGGCAAATTATCAGTAAAGAGAAATCCAACAGTTAAACTCAATGTAAGCAAACATAAAACCGACAAGGCAAGAATATGCAATCAACTCAAACAACCTCTATCCCTAATCAACCAACAGTCATGGAATGCTTCGGTGCAAAGAAACTAACACAAGAGACATAACAAGATAGAAGGAAAAGAAACATAATAAATCTCTCAAAGGTGTAAGTGTCTCACTCATCTCTCAGATAGGAAAATTTTCACTCAATCAACCTATATTAGCACCTATTATAAGCTTGTAAAGATTATACTATTTCCACCACTAACATACAATAGATACATGATCAAGGGGACTTCGTAGAGTTGTAATGTTGATGAAAGGCTAATGAAGGGATGAAATGGAAATAATGACAAATGCAATGCATGAGCGTTAAGAAGCAACTTAAAATGAGCTAAAGTGCAACCATTCTTTTTCTTTTTTCTTTTTTCTTTCCTTTTTTTCTTTTTTTTTGTGTGTGTAGAAATCAAACAATCGATCCAAGAGCTAATGGATAAAACTTGAAGCCATAAATCAACCAAAAACATAAGATTTTGTGTAGTTAAATACTTAAAAGTGGACCTTCACCTTCCTCTTCTTCCTAAACAAGATCTGGGAGGAGGCTCCTAAAAAGTCAACTACTCAAAATTCTCACTTTCATTACATTTTTTTAAAACCCAAGAAGATAAACATAGCAACATCAATTTTGCACATTTAATCATGAAGAACATAATGTAACTTATGCAAAAAATTTGTTCAAAAACAATGGAATGAACGAAAGTGAAGGGCTCAAAGGGGTAAGGAAGGGTCAATTGAATAGTCTTGTATTTAGGTAAAAGGGTTTAGAAATGAATACCCCTATTATGCTCACAAATCTAGGTATTAAAGTAGCTTTGAAAAAGAATCTATACAAGTTCTGGAGGCTAACCAAGCTAGGTAGAAATCACACAAGATGAGAAAGAAAACTAAGGCTAAAAAATCCTTCCAACAAAGTTTTATCTAAGATATTTCCTCCCTAAAATCAAGCTATATAACAAGGTTAGTAACACTGCACCAAAGGCATTTCATTATGCTAATCAACTAAGAATAAAAATTACTTAAATCTAAATGCATTCAAACCTTGACATATCAATGTTCACATGCATAAGCAATAAGGATTTGAAAACAAAACCCAAGGATTGCAAAATTCAAGTCAGAAGGTGGGAATCACAACAGCAAATCATTCTCAAGAGAAAAAGCCCAGTCAATTTAGCTCAATCAAACAAACAGTGCCTAATGAAAAGTCACTAAAATGGCAATCTAAGCATTGGCAAACAATTCAGCAAAAGCAATCCCTCCCCCACACTTGGTCAATACATTGGCCTTAATGTAAGAAAAACAAGTGTAGGCGAAATGGCAAGAGTAAGGGGAAACTAACTAACAAAAACTAAACGAAATAAACAACTACAACTACTTCCTACCAGAAAGGTTCCCTCCCTCACACTTATTTCGGACTATCTCAGCAGACAGATATCACCATCAAAATAATAGAAAATAAAGGAGAAAGGTAGAAGGGAACAATCATGGGATTAGGGGGTCTCTGAATGGTAGTGCTTGAGCAGATGACCATTGGCTTGTGAAACATGATCAGTTTCTTCATCCACCAACTCTACCGTACCAAATGAATGCACCTTGGTAACTTTGAAAGGGCCCTCCCACTTGTTGATGAACTTCCTAGGCATCAACTTTAACCGAGCCTTAAACTTTAGAGCTTTGTCACCTTTATGGAATTCTTTCCTCAAAATCTGTTAGTCATAAGTCAATTTCAGCTTGTCTTTGTAGATTTTGGCATTATCATAAGACTCAAGTCTCATCTCTTTAAGCTCTTGGAGTTGCATTGTCCGGTTTTCAAGTGAAGATTCAAGGTTTGTATTACATGCCTTGATCACCTAATAAGATTTGTGCTCGATCTCCTTAGGTAGATGGCAAGACTTGCCATAGAGCAACCGGAAGGGAGACATGCCTATAGGAGTCTTATAGGCAGTCCTGTAAGCCCACAGTGCCTCCTTGAGCCTTTCACTCCAGTCTTTTCTAGATGGTTTCACAATCTTTTCTAGTATACGCTTTACTTCACAATTGGAGACTTCAGCCAACCCTTTTGTCTGAGGGTGGTAAGGAGTGGTCAACTTGTGATTAACTCCATATTTAGCAAGTAAAGACTTGATAGTCCTATTGCAAAAATGTGTTCCTTGGTTACTGATGATTGCTCTTGGAATGCCGTAACTACAAAAGATATGAGCACGTAAAAACTTGGCAGTAGTATAAGCATCATCTTTCCTAGTTGGCACTGCCTCTACCCACCTAGACACATAATCTACTGCAAGTAATATATATGAAAACCCAAGTGATTGAGGAAAGGGGTCCATAAAATCTATGCCCCAAACATAAAAAAAAAATTCACAAAAATGCATAGGTCTTAGCGGCATTTCATACTTTTTACCCATACTTCCAAACCTCTGGCACTTATGACATGACTTGCAAAAAGCATAAGCATCTTTGAATAAGGTAGGCCAGTAAAACCCACACTCTAAAACCTTCTTAGCAGTCCTATTAGCGCTAAAATGCCCCCCGCAAGATAAAGAATGTGCAAAGGTAAGGGTAGAGTAGATCTCATTATTAGGAACACATCATCTGATGATCTGGTCACTGCATTGCTTCTATAGAATTGGAGCATCCCAGGTATAGTATCTTGCCTCATCTTCAGCTTATCAACCTGAAAATTAGACATAGAAGCAGGCATAAGATCAGCGACAATGTAATTAACAATATTAGAGTACTAAGGCTCCTGAATCGCTGAGGCAAAAAGTGTAGAATCAAGAAAATAATTAACAGTAAGATCAGAAGAGTCAACTCCTTCAGTGCCTTCAGGTAACCGACTAAGATGGTCAGCCACATGATTCTCTGCTCCAGCTTTATCCTTAATTTCAATATCAAACTCCTACAATAACAAAGCCCTTCTCAGCAGTCTTGGTTTAGATTGGGGCTTCTTGAATAAGGGTCGCACTGCTGCATGATCCGTAAAAACAACCACTTGAGAGTTTATCAGATGTTGTCTAAACTTATCTAAAGCAAATATTATAGCAAAAAGTTCCTTCTCGGTAGTGGTATAGTTTAATTGAGCAGAGTCAAGTGTCTTAGAGGCATAAGCTATCACTTTAGATTGCTTTTCCTCCTTCTGACCAAGCATAGCACCAACTGCAAAGTTAGAAGCATCACAAGACAGCTCAAAGGGCAAATCCCAGTTAGGTACAGTTAGAATAGGAGGTGAAATAAGCAAAGATTTCAAAGTTTCGAAGGCATGTCTACATTTTTCATCAACATGAAAATCAATATCTTTTTTCAACAATGTAGAAAGGGGTAAACAATTGTACTAAAATCTTTTACAAAGCGTGATAAAACCCCACATACTCCAAGAAAGACCTCAAATCTTTTAGACAAGTAGGATAAGAAAGTGAAGAAATGATTTCAATCTTGGCTCTATTAACCTCAATCCCCTTTTAGGAGATGCGATGACCTAACACTATGTCACTATCTACTATAAAATGAAATTTCTCATAATTCAAAGCCAATCTTTTTTTAATACATCTATCAAGAACACGTTTAAGACTAAACAAGCAATAATCAAAGCTATCACAATAAACGGTGAAGTCATCCATAAAAACCTCTATATTTCGCTCCAATAAATCATAAAAGATTGCCATCATACACCTTTGAAAGGAGCCTGGAGCGTTACACAACCCAAATGGCATCCTTCGATAAGCGTAGGTATCAAAAGAGCACGTAAAAGTAGTCTTATCTTGGTCTGCAGGTGTAATCGGTACCTGGAAGTAACCTGAAAAGCCATCCAAGAAACAATAGTGAGATTTTCGAGATATTCTTTCCAACATTTGATAAATGAAAGGTAATGGAAAATAATCCTTCCTAGTTGCTTCGTTCAACTTCCTATAGTATATGCACATTCTCCAAGCATTTTGAACTCTTGATGGAATAAGTTCATCACTCTCATTTCTCACTATTGTGATACCACTCTTTTTCTGCACTACCTGTATCTGGCTTACCCACTCATTGTCTGATATAGAATATATGATCCATGTACTCAATAACTTAGATACCTCCTTATTAATCACATTATGAATAAAAGGATTCGACCTCCTTCGTGGCTGCTTAACTGGATTGGACTCGTCAGCCAAAAGGATCTTGTGTGTGCAAACCAAGGGATCATTTCCCGGTATGTCCCCTAAAGACCAACCTATAGCCCTCCTATACCTTTTCAACATAAAAACTAGTCTCTTTTCTTCAGAACTACTCAAAGAACTAGAAATAATAATAGGCAATTGCAATCATTAATAAGAAAGACATATTTCAAGTTAGGGGGAAGGGGTTTCAATTATAAATCAGAGGGTTGCACAATAGAAAGAACCAGCATTGGTATATCAAATGCATTCAGTGTGAGTGGTGTGTCTATTTGGCTTGGGGAAGAGGATATTAGCTCAGTGTGGTATTAGAAGAGGTTAGAGCAGTAGTAGGATTATTACTATCCTCTTCTATTATTCCAGCACCACTTGAAAGAGAAACTACGTTCGTAGCTTGTATAACAACTTCTTTATCATCAGTTCCTGCAAAATCAAGAAACACACCTTCCTCAAGGCTATCAAATGCAAAATCAGCAGTAATATCAAAACAAAAAGGTGCATCAAAATTTTGCAGAATGGAAAGCCAACTATCTATTTCTAAGCAATAGATGTATGATACGTCACCCTCACATGCACAAAAAATAGAAGAACGGGGAAGGATAAATAAGTAAGTGCATCATGATGATTCTCACCTATACTATACCAGTTGGGCTCATGCACATCAGTCTCATGCAAATCTTCCATTATCATGACATTCAATCAAACTAACACCCAAGAAAGAACAATCTTTATAACTATGGCTCATAGCTTCTGAAAGATTAAATTGCACTTCTTGATCCCCAATTCCCATAGTGATAAGGCCCTTCTTTAAGTTAATTATGGTCTCAGCAGTTAAAAGGAATGGCCTACCTAAAATCAAGGTACTCTCAGAAGGAAACTCATTAGTCATATTCAGGACATAAAAGCTAGCTGGAAAAACAAGACCTTTGACTTGCACAAGGATATCCTCTAGAATGCCTTTAGGGTATCTCACTATCTTATCCGTTACACCAAGGACTACACTAGTGTCTTTCAAAGCTTCAATACCCAAGGTCTTATAAACAGAGGTCAGCATGACACTAATTACTGCATCTAAGTCAAGTAAGGCATGAAAAACAGTAGTTATACCTATAGTACAGGGGATAGTGTAAGAACCTGGGTCTTTGCATTTAATGGGCAAGTGTGGCTTAAATAAGGCACTAACACTTAACCCCAGTTGGATTCTCTTACTATGCCTATACTTTCTCTTATTTGTACATTAGGTCTTTTAAGAATTTAGCACACTTAGGCATCTTTTTAATCAATTCAAGCAATGGCACATTCACCTCAAGTTTGCAAAACATTTCAATCAATTCATCATTATCTTTCTTATCAACGATCTTTTTACCAACCAAGTAAGAATTTGGAAAAGGCAAGTCATGAATGTTTACCTCATCATTTTTGGAGTCGGAAGGTAATCCTTCCTCCATTGGTCTCTTCATGATAGTTGCTGCCGCTTCATCATTTTTCACCACTGGTTGTTTTTAAGACTTCTCCATTAGCTTATTTTCTTGTAGTCTTTTAGATTGAATAGAAGTTTTCTTCTCAGCTTGAGAGGTTTCTTAAGTAGTGTTAGCAGGAGGAGACTCAACTTCTATTTCCTCATTAACCGGTTATTAATCCGCTTCGTTCTCTTTGAATTTCACCTTCTTAGCACCAATTTCCTTACCACTTCTCAATGTGATTGCATTTAAATATTTAGGATTTATCACTGTGTTGGATGGTAAAGAACCATTACTCTTTGCTTATTGTTCACTCAAGTTGTTGGAGATTTGAGTAACAAAAGTGTTCAAGTTCTCATGCTTAGTCTCTATTTACTCCAACTTAGAGAACATATTTTGTAGACATGAGTTCATCTTATGCCCCATAGCATTCAATTTAGCATTGGTTTGTGTCTTCTCTTAATCTAATCTTGAATTATTCCCAGCAATGCCCTTTAAGATCATAGCAAATTCATCACCTTTAGAAAAAGAAGATGATGTCCCTTGATTAGACACCATTTGATTTGTTAGACCCCGTTACCGGAGCCCAACATCGGACACGTGAGCATGAGGCTTGGGCCTGGAGGGAAGACTTGGAAATTGAAAAATTAGGAGAAAAGTCCTTTGGAAGCAAAGGTGAGCGATGCCGCGACGAATGATATCTCGCCGCGGCGAGCACACGCAAGGTTCACGTCGCGGCGAACGATTTATCTTTCGTCGTGGCGTACCTACAACCGATTTGTCACCGCGACGAGCAAATGGGTCTCGCCGCGACGAACACACCTGACCCCAAAATATGTAAATTTAAATTCTTTTAACTACTCAACCCTAACATTAACTCTACTAAATGCAACCATGATTTTCTCAATAACGATCGTCAATTTAAACCCAAAACGAAATGAACTTATGCATAACCATATGGAATTCCAAAATCCAAATACATATTTCATTAATAACAAAAGTGGGAGTTTTACAAAGCTTTAATGGCATTTCGAGCTATAATACATCAATCGAGTTCAAAAGCCAAAAGTAAAAAATACACTTGAACTAACAAAGCTCGAAATGTGACTAAAGCCTTGAATTCCAAAAATATAACTTAAAAATACAAAATAAGCCAATTCGGAGTAATGCCATAACTCTTGACCTACTCGATCTCCTGCTCATCACCTATTTAGGGGAGGATAGAGGGGGTGAGCTATAAAGCTCGTGGGTAACAAATTTATAATAAAGGAACAAGCAAAAACATTTTCGAGAACTCATTGCCATCGCACATTTTCGAAACCATAGTAATTTCACATGTGAATATCATCATCTCAAAATTCTTGATTTTCACAATTCATAAACAATTATAAATCATGTATGCATCAAACGTGTTAACAGATCATAAGCACATAAGTACAGAAGATTGGTTTGGGTATGTCCAAGTTCATGACGCACTACACATTCCCATATAATGGTCCTGTGTAGCCGTAAGTTCTTGAGGGAGTCCCTAAGGGAGCTCCATGCCACTAGCGGGCAGACAGGAGAAGCCTATACTTGGGTCAACGTGCACGTGACAGTTCTTGAGGGACTACCACAAACCCACGTAACACATATAGTTTAAAATCTTGAAATCTTGTTGCCCATCATGGTACATTTTCTTGAAAACTTGCTTTTCATAAACTTGATATCTTTGCAAAATAATTTCCGCAAACATAATTTCATAAACATGTATTCTTTTAAAGAGAATCCCTTTTCAAAGTCTTTTCATCAATTTTCAACACAAATCATGTTGCAAACATATAACAATTTCACAATTCATTTAAAAAGAAAACAAAGGCAACATTGATGATGCAATTTAAAACACTAAGTCTTTCTTGGTTTGAAGAAAACAATGAGTGGCTTATTTACTCTATTATAAACGTGTACCCACTTTGAGTTCCTTGCTTATAAACTTGCTTAGGAATGTATTTCCTCTTATTCCTCTTGCTCCTCTTACCTCACTTGATTTCCTTAAACAAAAACCAAAACTCCATTCAATTCGGTGTAGAAAATCGGAAAGACATACTTTAACAATATGAACTATAACGTATGCTAAAACAAAAATTCTATGCTCAACTTCCATCCAAAATTATAGATCCTTAGGGATTGAATCTGGACTCCATTCCTTCATACAACTTGTATCTCTATGTCCTTAGTTTACAATGAATCAAAAATCACTTCATTTGGACATCTATAGCAAAAGTTATACTCAAAATACTAAAGCATGTCAGTGTTGGAAAAAGGAGCTCGCCGCGACGAGAAGCTGAAGCACGTCGCGACGTGGGCAGCTGTAAGTCGCCACGTCGCCACGTGCGACCCCAGAAACCTCCAAAAACTTGTTTTTCCAACATTCTTCATCCATATACTACCCATCTTTCATATACAACCTATCTTAACCTTAAATCACCTCTTATGCTTCATTTCTAAGCTCATACCAACCCAAAATCATTCACAAAACTTCAAAATCTATCTTTGATCATTAACCCTAAGAGAGAACACTTTCCTACTTCATTCATCAACAACTTCACACACAAATTAAGCAATAATTAAGTTTCATCTACCAAAACAAGATGGAATAAACTCATACTTACTTGCTTTAGCCTCAAAGTCTTCAAAATTGTTCAAAAATCTCCAAACCTTAGCTTTCCTCTTTTTTTTCTCTTCACTCACGTCACTCTCTTCTTTCCTTCTCAATTTCAAGACAACCACTTATTCTTCTTCTAACTTATACCTCCTAATGATCATTAAATGTCCATTTCTATGCAAGCCTTATACCTTTAATCCTTAAGTGATCTTCCCATTTTGCCCTTATACACATTCTTACCTCTTCAATTTAACTTACTTCATTCTATACTCTAACTTACTCTTAATTTCTCCATTTAATACTTCTAATTCCATCAATCTAAGCAATAAATTCTCCAATCACAAAAATAAACCAATCAAATTTCAAAAATTAATTGAAATCATGCTTATTCGATAAGAAAAGCAAAATGTTAACTTTCACTATTCTTTTCAATACTATCTTCTAACTCTCTCCAGTCCCATACAGACCTAGAACTAAACCAAATCCCCTGTTTCTTCTCCCAGAATAACGAAAAGGAATCGGAAACAAAAACCCACATAAACGACTTACCATCGAACCAACCATCGGTTACCCGCCAAGAAATGGGATGATGCGAAACAAATGGAAAATATACAACCGGAAACTAACAAAGAACGAACCTTTATAAGCTAATTCACGGACACAGAAAACTAGACTCCAAATACGCATATTAGACGACTGATTTTGGCCAGATAAACCAGGAGATAACGTATTTGACGACTCTTTGAGAAGATCTAATGGAAATCGATCATACAAAAGAAGAAAAAACGAAAAAGGAAGAGTGAAACAGGTGAGCCTTTGTAAGCAAAAATAATCTCCCAAGAAACGACACATAAAAGCCAACGTGCGATTTGGGATCTGGACCGTCCAGTATTTTCGTCACTACGAGAATCTATGTGGGGAATTCGACAAGTCAACGATACATAATTATTACATTTTGCTTTTCTTTTTATTATTACAATTAAAGAAAAACTAGTTCTTCATTTTTCTTTTACGTTATCTTAAAGAATAATGTACAACTAAACAAACTCTCCCTTTCCGGTTAAAGGTTAACAGAAGTTTGATTCTTTAAAAATTATGAGAACTAATTATTCTTCTTTACTCTTATATTCTTTAGTATTTATGTATCTTTTGACATTATTAAAAATATTGTTTTATTTGATTGATACAAAAAGACCCATTCTCCAATTATCAAAATAATATATTGCCAATTGGAATAATTAAATTCATAATTATTT
Organism: Erythroxylum gracilipes; assembly: GCA_026413385.1. NCBI lineage: Eukaryota > Viridiplantae > Streptophyta > Magnoliopsida > Malpighiales > Erythroxylaceae > Erythroxylum > Erythroxylum gracilipes. The sequence continues at coordinate 297,645 of JANZLC010000007.1, forward strand.
GATTGTTATACTGCTTAGTGGTGAAATAATATGATTCAATATAAGATATTATGCTTATGTCATATAGATATATAATCTAGTCTAAATAAACCAAGCTTTTATATTTGTTGTCTAGAATTGGTGGTTTTTCTAGTTTTTAATGTTTTCAATAGATTAAATTTGAAGACATTGTTTAAGGTTGTCTATTGATAAGAGAATTAATCAAAGAGTTTTTTTGTTTTAATAAGGAAGTAAAAAGAGACAGGCATTCAGAGATTATTTACAAACATAACTAGCTTATTAATGAATAGAATGTTTATCTTTACATCAACAATTAATTTAAAGAATTAATACTAAAATTACGCCTTTGAGCTAGACGTTCGTTGTCATTTGATTTTATTTAATGCATTATTGATTATTTTTCATCTTTTCTTTTAATCTATTTCAATTTTTATTTTAAAATCTCCCCTTCCTTTTTTTTTTTGTTTTGCTTACATCAATAAAATAAAGCTACTAGAGTTGATGATTTTGTTGGTGAGTGGTTTCATAATCCACCCAACATTGTTCGGGATGTTTTATTAGCTGATTCTATTTAATAAAACAACCCTATTGTGTTTCAAAAAAATAAATAAAATAAAGCTCAATATAATTCATGTCATGCACACATACACTTGAAATGGACCCAATGCCCTTTCAAAGCAAATAGCAACTTTTGACTTTACCCAAAAAAGAAAAAATCAACATCTTAATTATGGACTATTTATAATTAAAATATTTTCAAATAGCCTATATATCAAATTAATAATTACAATGGCCACTTTTGGGGTATGATTGGCTAATTAATGCCATTATCCATTAGCCAATGCTTATTTAGGAGGTATACTGGTTAATTGAATAACCAACTAAACTTTAGAAATAGAGAACCACCCATTGTGTAACATTTTAGAAAAATGAGTTCAATTAATCGCTTATCCTTCAATTAATTAGCACTGAAGGCCTAACTGAAGTGACATAATCAAAATTACCACATTTCGTAACTTTGAAGGACCTTATTTAATTAATCAATATAAATCTTTCAGTTAACCTTTATCCCTAAAAATTGAATTAAAAAAACATAAGGTATACTAAGTAGGTTAAATTGAGGGGGTGTTCGTTTCTATTTTTAATTTTGATTTTCTGTTTTGATTTTTAAATTTAGAAAAAATATGTTTGTTTGAATTTTTAATTTATGTTTTTGATTTTAGTTTCTTTCCGTTTTCAAAAGTTATGAAAATTATAAAAAGTGATTTTTGTTTCCTATTTCTGTTTTTTTCCATAATCTGATTTACTATCATATAAATATATATTTTTCATTTTTAATTTTTTAATAAAAATTATGAATAATTTAATTCAATATTATATATTTAATAAATTAAAATTAATTATCAATAAAAATTATTAGTAATTTAATTTTTATAATTAAATTATGTGTAATTAAATTTTAATAATTATTAATAAATATATTTAAATTTAAAATATATAAATATTCAAATAAAATTTGATTTAATAATTAAAATATATTTAAAAATAATAATTTATAAACAAAATTTTTTATTTTTAAAATTTTAATTTATTAAAATAACATAATTTTATTAATAATTTGTTAATAAATATAATAACTTTATTTAATTAAAAATAATTTATCTATAAGTTTTATCTAATATGTAATTATTATCAGTGATAAAAATATAACTGCATTAACATTAACATCTAATAAGATTTTTGTTTTTATTTAAAAGATAAATATAAATAAAAAATTGAAAATTACAATAGAAAAACAGAAGTAGAACCAAGCAGACCCTTAGGGGTTGTTTGTTTCCTTTTTTCTTCTATTTTTTGTTGTCATTTTTGTAAACAGAGTAAAACGTATTTAGTTTACTCTGTTGTGATTTTTTGTTTCTGAAAATAAAAAAACCATAAAAGTTTTACAGAAACTAGA
>JANZLC010000007.1:299701-314566 GCA_026413385.1 Erythroxylum gracilipes
AACTTGACTTGCCCTCTCTATTCTCCTCTCTCTTTTAATCTTTTTCACTAACCTCTCAAGTTCAAGATTTAAAGGATCCAGAGGTAAAGCCCTATCAATCCTAGGCATAAACAATAACAATAAGAACGAGGTTCAAAATTGACTTACACAACAAGATTCAAGTAAAAAAAATGGAAGAATCTAATGAGTGCAAGTGTGTGTGTATGAATGTATGAGTATGAGTGACGAAACACTTTATAGTGTATGAAAGAGTGTGAAGCTTGTAATATGCATAATTAATCAAATAAGGTCAAAATTTGCACCAAAATGCATAAAAGAGCAAATTTCCTAAAACTTGACTTGGAGAATGGACCCCTACACTCAAGAAAGCAACCGAGTAGGCTATGATTAAGCAAACAAGAGCAATGTAGTCCAATAAACAAAAACCAAGTCAAAGAGTAACCCAAAACTTTTACCTAGCCAAGAAAATGCAAAATGCAAATGGAAATGGACTATGCAATACTAATGTAAGTATGAGGCTCAACACAAAAATCCCATTCAAATGTTACTTGACACTTAGTTACTAGGAACCAATTTCTTGGTTCCCTAGCAACGACGCTACTTGAAATAACCCTAAATCTGATGTCATCTTAGGGTTACTTCAAAATTTAACCAAAGATTGCATATAGTACAACCTCGGGTCGTTTTCTTTGAGGAACCAAAAAAAATGAAATTAAATTCCTAAGTAACTAAATGCAATGCATCTTAAACTACGGAATGGGGTGTGATTTGATCAATTACTACTAAAATTGCAATGAATTAGAATAAACATAAAGGAATTGTTTTTCGTATTTTAAATTTAAAATGAGTGATATGAAATGGTAGTGAGTGAATGTAAAAAGAAGAAAAACACAAGTGATTAATAATGATAAACGTAACCCTCCAGTTCAATAGCGTAAGCAATCATCACTCAAACAGATATTGGAGTTAAACAAATCAACCAAGAGTTAAAATAAAGCTTTTAATCCAACAATTGAGCCACCTCAAATTACTATAAAAATATTTTCCAAAATTCCAATCTATTAATTGCCACCAGGATAGTAAAATAGAACTAAGATACTAAAACCCAATGGTCAATTTTTACTTAACAATTAGGAAAACAGAATTAATACCAGCAACTGATATAATAATCTAATCATTCAAGCCATCTTGAATAATCACCAAATATTAACTAAATCTCAATACAAAGTCTTGACCCAAAACACAGTAATGAAATTAAAGCAAAATCAGCACAATATCAATTGCGAAACAATAACCCAGCCACAAAAATCTTCCAATTCAAAGATATAATCCATACATAACTCCAAATAATTAAATAGTTATCGTAAGACCTAGGAATCACTAATTAATCAAATGGTTGAAAATAAATGCAGCTTAAACTCCCCTATGAAAACCCAAGCTCCTGCCATTTTGAATTAGAGGATTAGGATAAACTAGCCACGAAAAATCATGGGAGATGCTGACAATATGGTGCTCCGACGATCAACTATGAAAGGTGGAACATGATGGTGATTTTGGATTTGTGGGAGATGATGGTTCGAGTTTTTTTTTTGTGGGAGACTAGAAAAACAAATGATACCTAGATCCCCTCCTCTCTCAAATACACCTATGTCCACACCACACTCTTCAGCATTCGTTTTTTCTTCTCCTAGCCACGCACACATGCAGACCATGCACGCCACCTTCTTTCTTAACCATGCACACACGCCTCCACACTGTAGCTAGATGTGACAAATTAAGTCATAGTTTCTGGTTCACTCAAAACCCTCACAGACCTCTTCCTTTCTCTTCACACGCTGTCATTTTCTCCTTGCTTTTCCCAAGCCATGCACCTCACTTTTTAGCTTCCACGCTGTCATTTTTTGGTTCTTCTTCAATGTCCCATGCTGCTCAACGTTGTTGTTTCCTTCTTATGTGATGCTTGCACTTTGGACTTGTGTGATGCTTGCACTTTGGACTGTTATTTTATGTTGGGTGTTTCTTCTTTGGCTGTGTGGATCACTACTTCTTAATCTTTTTGAACTCTAATTTCTCCAAGTACTCTACAATAAAAATTACAAATAATGTAGCATCAATTGTCCAAAATCAATTTATCACATTTAAACACAAATTAGATGTAAGGCACAATAATTCAAATAATGATCAAATAATTCCATAAAGACCAATTATAGTGACAAAAACCCATCCAATTGATATGAAAATATATGTAAATATATAAGTTTGTCACACCTAAACCAACGGAGAAGATTAAGCTAGATGTGTTTTTACGATCATCCAAACAACCTACCCAGTCACTATCAATTTATCCAAATAATCTGAAATTTAATACTTTTGAATACCAAATTCCATAGTCATTTGTTCCAGAAATATACCAAAGGACTCTTTTTGCTGCCCCAAAACGATGTATTGTCAGGCTATTCATGATCCGAGAAATAATACTAACTCAAAATGTTATATCTAGCATTGTTTGAGACAAATAATTCAACCCGCTAACCATACTCCTAAAATATTTTGCACTCACCAAATTAGTATTATCATTTTCTGTAAGTGACTCATTCACATTCATTGGTGTTGTGGACATTTTCCAATTCAACATATTAAATCTCTTCGATAAATTGGTATCATACTTCTATTCAGAAATAAAAATCTCTTCAATATATTAGTTTGCCTTTAAGCCAAGAAAATAATGCAACAAATCTAAATTTGACATCTTTAAAAAAATTCATGCAAGACCCAAATTTCTCAACAAGAGACTCGTAAGATCCCATTTAAATTATATTGTCAACATAAAGATACATCACTAAGAAATCAAATTTACGTTGCTTTTTCAAATAGAGGGTTGGCTCATTTTTTCTTTTTTCAAACCCATTTCTAAGAAATACATGTCAATCTTGTTGTACAAAGACTGTAGGGCTTGTTTGAGATAATATAAACCCTTTTTTAATTTGTAAACCTTGTTCTCATTAGTAATAGAAAAACCTTCAGATTGTGAAATACACACTTCTTCTTTTAGCTTGTTATTTAGAAACATGGATTTCATATCAAATTGGTATGTTGGCCACTCTAATTGTATAGTTAAAGCTAAAAAGGTTCTTAAAATTTCAAAACAAGTCATAAGAGAGAATGTTTTATCAAAGTCGACACCTTATTATTGAGCATAGCCTTTGGCCACCAACTGAGCTTTATGTTTCTACACACTATCATTAACATTATACTTAGTTCTAAACACCCACTTAAGCCAAACACATTCTTCCCATTGAGTAAATCAACCTATTTCCACATTTCATTTTTTTTGAAATGCCTGTATCTCCTTGAGCATAGATTTATACCAAACTTAACTTTTAGCTGCATCATCATAGTTAGTAGGATATGAAATATACAAAGAAAAGCTACATGATTTGTAAAGTTCAATCAATGATAGGAACTTCTTTAGATTCACTTGAAGAATTGGATGCTAAACTTTCAAGTGAAGAGTTGTAGCTAGGTGACACTGAGTTTGCTAGTGAAGATGAACTATTAAGTGGTGATTTTGGGCTTTGTGAGCTATTGTAATAAGAGGGGTCTGGAATTGTTGCATCTAGCTTAATACTTGTTACTAGAAATTCAGCATCTCATGGAAGAGGAATAGGCTTCCAATCTTAGTTAGTACCTCAAGGCCAATAAGCAGCTTCATTAAAATTACATCTATATTTACGATTATTTTTCCACTAATACAAACTATATGATTTAGAATGCAAACTATGGCCATGAAAATACTTCTTTTTTATTTTTCATCAAGTTTATGATGATATGATTTTACCAAGGTTTATTTTATACAAAAAAAAAACTTTTAAGTGACTTACTTAGGCCTTCGAACCTCTCTATGCTTTATAAGGTATTTTATTCAAAACTTCTTTTGTGGGATAAATGTTGAGGAGATACACTGCTATAACTACCATTTATATATATAGCACATTCAAAATCCTCTTTGCCTTCAATATACTTCTGGCCATTTTCACCATTGTTCGATTATTCTATTCAACATCATTATTTAGTTCTGTCTGGTGTAAGTGTTGAGGTGCATTCCTATCAAATCATATTCTCCTTATAAAAAATATTGAATTCTTTTGAACAAAATTCACCTCCCTTATCTGTAAACACTACCTTTATACACTTATTACTTTGCTTTTCTATAAGCACCTTAAAGTTCTTGAAATGATCAAGTGCTTCACATTTCAGATTCAAGAAATAAACCTAACTCATTCTACTATAATCATCAATAAATATTAAAAAATAGTGACTACCATTCAAGCTTTTAGTATGCATCCATCTATATAAGTCAGTATGAACTAAGACAACATACTAAGAAGCTCTATAAGATTTACTTAAAGGAAATGATTTTCAAATTTGTTTTTCAAGATATAACCTTTATAATGATCAAGAGTGATAACATTTGGCAATCTTAGAATCATATCTTTCTGATGTAACAACTTCATCCTATTTAAATATAAGTGACCATACTCAAAGTACCATAAGTCAAATTCACTACATCTTTTAGCAATATAAGCCATTTCCTAAACTGAAGAAACATCAAGTGGGAATATTCTATTTTGAGTCATGCTGACTCCAAATTTTTTTTAATCTAACTTCTTATCTTGAATAAAACATTAACAATCATCAAACATAATTAACATTGTGATATTCATCAGAGGACCCAAACTAAGCATAGATAAAACATTATGTTGTAACTTCTTTTTACTATTACTAGCTTGAATAACTATTATACCTTTTCATTTAAATTGAACTTACTTATCATTGTTGGGTTTTAATCTTACATCATATGCATCAAAAATAGAAAACAACAGCGAAAATATAAAACAAAACCCAAAAAGTCAAGCACTTTCAAGTGTCATTATATGTAACTTTAACGAAACATGAACTTAAGATGTGTACCTTACAATCTCCTTTGTTCTTCGTTGTCTTCACCTCTTCAGGTTGTCGTAAACCACAATGACCAAAGGAGGATGTCTCTAATGATATCCACGTAAAGAGAGAAGCCTAAAACATCTTAGGAAGAATGGCTAGAACACACACAAAGTGCTAGGTTGTGACGTATTCTTTTTAAGAGAGTGTTTGTAGAGAGTAAGAGAAGATGATCAACACTTCACCAAAAATTCTCTTTCTTTCATACAACACTTGCATGAAAATTGATGCTTCTTACATCCTCTAGCCTTCCTCTAACCCCCAACATCAATGGAGAATTAGTGGGAATTAAGTAGCTTGTAATGCCGCTTAATTTAGCATGAAACTTCCAACTCTTCTTTAAAGGTTAATTTTGTCATCTTGCTTATTAAAGGGTAATTTTGTCATCTTGTTTATTAAAAGGTAATTTTTTCATCTTACCTAATAAGCAAGATTCACATGTGTCATATGATTCACAATTAAATGACCCTAAACTACCACACTTGTGTAGCTTAGTCATGCATCTCTCATATCTTAGATCTCCATCCAAAACCATATTACTCATTCTTCGCATCTTCAATACAAGTGACCTATTAGGTTCCCAGTTATGTTGTCCACTTAAATTAACACTTAATTTAAGCAAGTAATTAGCGGTATCTAGTAACACATCATGATCCCTACTTGACCAAAAAATTAGTTGTTTGACTACGAACCCTTCCATAGTCAATGTTCCCGTGCAATTCATCCTTTCACATCTATACCCCACTTGGTTCAAAATATAGTTAAAGTGTCAACCTCCATTATACTGACTACGTCACATCTAGCCTAAGTGATGTTAGTTCTTATCTCCGAGGCTCATTACTTAATTGGATATGTCACTGAAGACTATCGTCATGACATTTCCACTATGACCAGAGATTCCTAAGTAATGACCCCGACAAGAGGCTGTGGGTATCATCTCCTTTTATGAGAAGTGGTGAATCTTTTATTGGATACTCAATTACCTTCAAATACCTCAAGTTGTACCCAATTACTACCCTATGAGCAACCTCTAAGAGGCAACGAGGAATAAAGTCAAAGTATATGATTAGTATCTAAGATATCCTTAAGCACCTCAAGTCTAAGGATATTTGCACCATTACTATGATGAGACTATCATTGACACTAGAATAGATTATCCATATGATTGTCTCATGGTGGGTCATCCAATGTACTTACTACTCTTAGCAAGCATCCACATGTTAAATGTAAACAACTCATCCTTACAACTTATAAGATCTACTGCTTGATCTAATTAAGGAGTATAACATATGTTACTTTATCTGAATTAATAATATCCCATCTCATTAATCTTATTACTAGGAATAATTTAATACTAACAGAATTACACATGATAGGAATCTCATTATCATGATCTAGTCATGATTTCCTTCATGCTATGAAATCTATCAAGGACTTTACTAGTTCAAATTAAGATCACTATCAATTCATAAAGAATATGAACATCAAATTAATGAAAAAGCCTTTTTATTAATAAAAAATATTTATATAATAAGTGCTAAAGGTGATTGCTTTTAGAGCACCTCTCTAACAATAATTACCAAGTAAAACCTATAACTTTTTTTAGGCATCCTACTTCTCAAAAAATGATCGCAAACTATACATGTGATTGGAATATCTGCTTTTAATAAACCACACATCATCTAAAACTACATTGTCATGAAAATGTTCCATGAACAGTGTTTTTGTATCATATTTTTTCACAAAATTTTCCTTCGTTAACTTTTCTAACAATTAGCTTCTTTGAGGACATTTGTTTTTGTAGTTGTTGCATTGAATAGAACTCCTCAAAGTGGATTGTCTTTGCTTAGAAAATGAACCACAATCTTTACTTCAACCACGAGCTCTACCATAAAATCCATCTATGTTAATGCCTCTATCTGTGGAATTTTCCACTTTGCTTTTTGAAAACTCCCCTTTCACATATAATGTATTTTATCCATTTTTCTCTTATGCTTGATTTAAACTTTCTTCATGTTCTTGCAATGAACTTATTAGTTCATCAAATGAATGCTTAGACATTTCTTGAGCTTCTTTAATTGCAACAATCGTAGTATTAAATCTTGAGGTAAGACTTCTAAATATTTTGGCAACCACATTCTAATTAGTAATGTTTTCTTTATAAGAATTTATTTTATTAACAATTAAACTGGCTCTATAAAAGAAATCTTGCACAGTTTCTTTATTTTGCATGTTCAAAGTCTCAAACTCACAACGAAGATACTGAAGTTTCATAGTAATTACCTTTTTTTAGCCTTTAAACTATGTTTTGAGTGTCCATCATTCCTATTTTGAAGTTCTTTCGGATGCAATTTGGGATCATATAGAGTCATCCACTGCTTATTAAAGGATAAATAAGGCTTTTGCTTATTTTTTTCTATTTCCTAGTCTTCAAATCCATCCTCAACAAAATCCCACAACTCTTGAGATTTGTAGAGGGTCTTCATTTTAATTACCCAAAGCTCATTTTTCCTTGGTGAAAATGGGAATTAATGGTTAAGAGTGGAGGACACACTAATTCCTACCATAATTTGCACTTAATTTTGTGATTTGCTCCTTATCGTATTTTGCTTAAGAAAAATTGTTAAGTTCCCTATTCATACCAAACCTGGAAAGGAAGGAGAAAAAGATGCAATATTCTTTTTCTTTTCTCTCTTTAGCTATGATACTAGAAATGATAGTAAAAAAGGGAGAAAATATCAAGTTTGCAATAAATAACCTATAGAGAAAAAAAGGACTTTGTAACATTTCATTTCATTGAATAAAAGAAAGGCATATAAATAGGCTTACTTGTAACTGAATAAAACTAGAAAGTAGTAATATGTGTTTATCATGGTCCACTTACTACTACCTCACAAAAAATACTATTAAAATATCTCAAAAATTAACAACTCATTCCCACTAACTCACTAGCCCTCAAATAAAGGAAATAAATAAGTAAGGCTTTGATGGACTTAGTCAACACAATTACCTCCTTTTAAGGCATTTATAGGTTATCATCATAGTCAATTACATGTAAACTAGAATCTTTAACAAGAACAATATAATTTAAGTATCAGACGTTTAGAGATGGATCCATTTTTGCAAGCTTTCCATCACAAAACTAAGTGCATTATCATTAAAATAGTATTTCCTTAGCAATATCTGCATTTATAGTTCTTGTAAAGCAATATCTGCATTTACAGTTCTTGTAAAATTGCCTTTAAATTCTGAATAACATTACCATTTATTTTTTTAGCTTGTTGACATGCAAGAATAACTTGATGAACATTTTAAGATATTAAAAATGTGAGAATAATGGTGAGGATCATAGGCTTACATAAAGTAGTGTTTAATTATGTTTTAATGTAAAAGTATGATAAGAGTCTTAGAATATAAAGAATTTAGGCATAGTGTTTAGCTATTACTATATATATTTGGTCATATAATACTTTACATTGAGTAAAGTGACATTACAAGTGTAGTGTTATTTTTTTGAATCCCTCCTCTTCTTGTAATTTCTTTAAAAAACTTTTTTCCATATTTTTCTATATCCAACAAAGTGGTGTCAAAGCCTCTATTTATATTTTGAAAGAAAAGAAGAAAAGGAACTTGGGAAAAGAAGGCACTATTAAAAGTCATGGAAATACAATATCTACTTGAGCTGTACAAGCTTCAAAGAATGGGAGTCATGGAGAGTGGCTTGGCTAGATGACAAAGGATTCTAGTGAAACGCTAAAAGTTAATGAAGATCCAGCAAAAATATCTAAGGATAATTAATAAGGAGTACAAAAAAGAAGGTCGAAGAAGATCTTTATTATCTAATAATGGATATTTATGCAAAAAGTGAAGCTTTAGAACTTAAAGAGACAGAATGCAAGGCCATAATGTTGATTCAAGTGAAGGAGCAAGTTAAGGACTAAGGTTACATAATATTTTTAGTACCAATGACATGGTGTTTGGCACTTATATTTTGCTCGGCTTGCAAATTGGAAAAATAAAAGTAAATCGATGCCAGAGTGGACTTTTAATTAGCACTAGACTCATTCATTAAAAAAATGTAAAGATATAAAAAAAATGTGACGCTAATAGGATTCCTAGATATGTGTTAGACCCATATAATTAGTTGTTTTGTTTTGCTTGAAATTATAGGAATTTTATTTACTAATAAATTGACTTTTCAAAAGTATTTAGTTAATTTTTCGTAATTAGATTATGCTAAGAATGTAACTTTCCTTATAAAACTTTAGTTCTTAGGATTTTATAATTATAAAAGTTATTCTATCAAGAATCAAGTTCATAGTATGATCAAAAATAGAGGAAGTTGTGTAAATGTAGCTAGTGTAGAGTCAAAGGAGAAGTTGAGATTTTCATATCTAAAACATGTTAAATCATATAACTTACAATTGTTAAATAAGAGCAAGAAGGTTATGGTAACAACTAATATTGGTTTCTTTCTCAATTGAGAGATAAAAGGATGAGATGTAATGTGATGTAATGCCCATGTGAACAAGTCCATTTTGGGGTGTCCTTGACAATTTAATAAGATAGCCATGCATAATGGGCATAAGAATAGTTATTCCTTTACTACAAATGGCAAACTAATTACTTTTACTCCATTATCACCAAAGTAAGTCTATGAGGATCAAATTATAATTTATGAGAGAGAATATGAGAGATTAAGTGGAAGGCATAATTCAAATACTTTGGGCATAGTAAAAATGCAAGATAAACGTAAGGAAAAAGGAATGAGTTTAGTAGCAAGAATAAGGGATCTAAGAGATACATTCTTGGCCAAGTGCTAAATGCATATTCTTATTTACAAAGAATCTTTTCTTTCTCTTGATTTTAATACTAGTGACACTTTGCCTATTATTATTGTTTCTATTTTATAAAAAATTGATGATCTCTTTTAAAAGAACATTTTAAGTGGATTATCATATATGAGAGGGATAAAACACTAAATTGATTTCATTGTTAGAGCTTAAAATTCCAAGTTATCTGGCATATATAACAAATCTAGAAGATATAAAAAGATCTAAAAATAACTGAAGAACTCTAGGAGAAGGGCCATGCTAGGGAGAACTTGAACGTTTAAGTTTTCCCATTTTACTAGCACCAAAGAAGGATGGATCTTAGAGAATGTTTATAGATTGGCGTGCCATTAGGAAACTCATTATAAAGTATAAGCATCCTATCTTTAGGTTAGATGATATACTTGATGAGTTATGTGGTACATGTTTATTGTCTAAAATTGATTTAAATTCCATTTACTATCAAATTAGGATTATAAAAGGTGATAAATAGAAATTTTCCTTTAAAAATAAGTATAGTTTGTATGAGTTTTTAATAATGCCTTTTATTTTGACTAATGAACCTAGAACTTTCATGAGATTAATGAATTATGTTCCCATGAAGAAGTAGAGAAAAGAAGCAATATTTAAACCTAGAGAATGGGTTTGAGTACATTTCATAAAAGAGAGGTTTTTGAGTAAGCACAAGTCTAATTTGTAATTAAGAGGAGACGAACCTTTCTAAGTCGTAGAAACAGTGAATGAAGGTAATAGAAAAATGAATAACAATGCTTATAAGATTAACTTACTAGGTGAGTATGGTGTTCATACCACTTTTAATGTTTTTGATTTGTGTCTTTTTTATTTTACAGGTGAAGATGTTGGTTTAAGAACAAATCCTTTTAAAGAGATGAGAAATAATGGGAATCAAACATCTACTCAAGATAAATAAGCATTAAAGCAAGGGACTTATAAAGAGGGGCTTGGATATATGGGAAATGGTTCTAATGAAGTATAGAAAGTTGCTGGAGATCTATTGAAGAACATCAGAGGACTTTTAACAAGAATAGAGCAAAGATGGATAAAGAAGCTCTTAATGATCTAAGATCTTTATATAAAGAGTGAAGCTTTACTACTTCAAAATATAGAAGACAAGGTTATATGATTCAAGTGAAGAAGCATCCTATAAAGTAGGGTTACAAAATATAATTAATATTGGTGACATATTAGTGTCCAAAATTGGTCTTTCACTAGGTTCGTAAACTAGAGAAAAAGAAATAAATCACTACCAGAGTGGACTTATAATCATCATAAGACCTATTTATAAAATGTTGTAAAGTTCCACAAAAAATCACTACCAATGTGCTTTCTAGATAAGCATTAGAATTGTCTATTTAACTATTTTGTTTTGTTTGAAATTTCAGAATTCTATTTAGATAGGAGTTAAGTTTTCAAAGTTATTCAGTTGTTTCCTAATTATATTTTGCTAAGAATTTTACTTTTCATACAAGAATTTAGTTTTTATCCTTTTATACCTACAATACGCTTTTTTATTGTTATAAATGGTAGATTATTATTATTGATAATTCAAAACAACTTTGAGAGGTTTACTTTTTTCTTTTATTAAACTCTAGTTTTATGTTTTATAGCAACTTATGATCTTATCTAGTTTGCTAGTTGTGATTAACCTTAGAATCTTGTCACTATGATCCTATATGTGATGTGAGTATGGTAGTTCATATCATTTTTTTATTTTAATTTTTTTGTTCTTAAATAAACTTGTCTTGATAGATCGATCCTTAGTCCTCATATATAGTGGTATTAAATCTCAATAGTCTTATTAATGAGGGCTGTATCTAAAAGTGTTCTTCCAAGTTAGGATGAGAAGCTTATCGAGAAGTTTATTTGTAGGATTACCCTCTATATTCATGAAGAGAAAAGACAAATCATAAAAATGTTGTGCTCTAAAATAAGACTACAAAAAGCTTATAAAGGTAAGAACGGGTCTTTAAGTGACCAGAGGTTGAGAAGAGAACCTCTTAAAACATGCACAACAATGTGAATAAAAAAACAAAATTTTAAATCATAAAGATTAAGGTGCTAATTATATTAATAGTCTTAATGAAGATAATTCTCAAGGAATTACTTAAAAAGTTGAATTTTTCATTAGCAATTTATTCATATGGAAAATCTAGTATTAAACATCAACCAAGTCTCAATGTAAGAATTAATTATAAAGATGATTTAAGAAAGCATGTTTAGTCTGGATATCAAGCATACACAAAGAAGGAAGTATAAAATGAAGTAGCTAAGTGATAAGACTTTTAAATTATTTTTATAATATTTTCATCTATTATATGAATAAAAAGGAGTTGCATAAAATTGAAACATAAAATTTTGAATTGGTTCAAGTAAATACATTTTTAGAGGTAATTATGAGGAAGTTAAGTTTAAATTGGGAAAGAAACATGAAGCCTATGAAAATTTGCAAACTAGGTTTGATGTAGCTTTTGGTTAGTTAAATGAATTAAAACAAAAACTATAAGAAAAAGAAGCAGAGTGTGTTAATCCTCCAAGAAGAAATATTTGTGTTGTTCATGATTTTCCTCTTAGATATGATCTAAGAAATCATCAAGAATAAATGAAAAGATATCAAAGATTAAAGGGAGATATTGGAAATATTAAGCTTAGAAGTTAATAACAAAGATAAATGTACTAGAATAAAGTTGAGTATGTTAAAGGCTATAAGTTTATGTCTTTTGAAATTTAAAAGTTAAGTTTGTTTAATAATATGTTAATATATTGATATGACAAAATTTTTGGAATATTAAAAGTCTAGACATAGTTATTTTGTTACTTATATATGATTTTACAATATTGTATGTATAGCGATATTGTAAGTATAGTGTTGGTATAAAAATTAATTATATTACATCCTCCTTATCATTACAATTTTTTTAAAAATACTTGCTTCCCTTCTTTTATAGCCAAAAGGGTTGTATTGTAGGGTTATTAAATATGTTCACACTAGAAAAACTAATACCATATACCTTAAGGCCTATGAACCTTATATTCATTCCAAGCATGAAAGATAACGAACCATAGACACACACATAGAGTACTCCTTCGCCTTTATACTTTTTGTTAGTGTACTTTGTCTCTTTTTTATCAACTACCTCAACTTTATTTTTATCCCTACTATTTTTTTATTATTTTTTAGTTTTTATCCTATTTTTTTAGAACCTCTGTCTAAACAATTCTAGCCTCCTTTTTTCTCTAGTTAAATACTTTGGCACTCTTTCTTCGTATTTTTGTTGTTCTCTCTCCCCTTTTTCTTATGAAATACTATAGTCAGACCAAAAAATCGTGCAAAGGATTTAACCATACACTTTGTCAAATAACAAAGATTAGTAGTCAGAAGGATCTAGTTGGCTAACTAGTGGTGTGTTTAAAAGTTAGAAAAATAGGTGGCTTTCAAAATTGGTCTTTAGCTATAGGCTTCCATTAGTTGATTGTTAGACCCCGTTTTTGAAGCTCAACTCAAAGATCATAAACGTGGGCATGGTTGAAAACAATGGATTCGAAGGGAAATTTTCTACGGGAGCATTGGCAGGTTTGCCGCGGTGAAAATACGGAAGTATGTCTAAGGACCTTTCGAGACAAGTTCAATGTGGCCAACATTTGGCTTCGTCGCAGCGAAGTCTCGAGGTCGTCAAAACTCACTCAAAAGCCTTCCCAAAGGTTTCTCCATCTATTCGAACCTTACTTTCACTCTAAGTTGTCCCAAATTCACCCCCTCGAATATAACATCCCCTCGCAAGACATGTACATGACGTCCTAAGTGACATCTGAACATCCATCCCACAAGGGTGGCGTGCTCACACCAGTTAATCACCAAAATCACAAATTGACTTCTTCAGAACAATTGTAGCTCTATGTCTCTAGTTTATTTTGAAATAAGAACCATCTCATTCGGAGCTCTATAGATCAAGATATGATTAAAATACTGAAGTATGTTTAGTAAAATAACCAATTCATGCTCTTCCAACCAATTCCCTCACTTTCTTTCCATCAATCTTTTTCAAATTGAAGTTTAAGGCTACTAATTTTATGGAGAGATAGAAAAATGTGTTAAAAATCTATTGGCTCAAGAATAACTTCATTTGGAGGTTAGATGACGAAGTTATGGCTAAAAGAATCAAACATGTTCAAATTTGAAAAACCCTTAGGGCGCACGATCGTGAAAGTTGGTGAAAGAAACAAGGAAAAAGGTGTCTGGTGCGATCGTGAGGAATAATGGTTCGATCACGACCGAAGTTGTCCCGTATATACATCATATGCAACATCACTAACTTATAAGATCATATCTCTCAACTCCAATATCCAAAAATTTCATACTTTATATCATTGGAAAGTTAGAAAGATAAGCTACAACTTCCAAGAAGTCGCCTTTGTCTAATTTAGCCTGGATTAATACAGTTTTTCTCCTGAAATCAAAATAAAAAAATTTTACCCCATGAAAGACTTGAAAATGCAATGTACAACATGGAAGGTCATGAGCAAAATGCAATCATATTTCATTAACATCAAAAGATAGGAGTTTTACAATGCTTTAATGGGCATTTCAAGTCACCATAAAATTCCAAAATACAAAAGATACTTAAATAAATAATACTTGAAATGTAACTAAAGCCTTGTGTTTGAAAAATCTAGCTTAAAATACAAAAATATGCATAATCAGAGTGATGCCTTGACTCTCTTTCACTCGATCTCTTACTCATCACCTGGAGATGGGAAGAAATGGGGGTGAGCTTAAAAGCTCGTGGGTAACAAGTTTATAATCGAGAACAAGCAAAACCATAAAACATATATTTCCCAAAATTCTCAACTTGTCAACACATATTGTTGGACCCCGATTCCTTTTTCATAATCAATAAGCATGTTTAAATTATTTCGAGGCATGTTTAAATTATTTTGAGGTTTTAGTTTGATAATTTTTAATTTGGTTGGCATAAATTGAGGATTTTAATGTGTAGGTTATGATTATTAAATG
>JANZLC010000007.1:322943-352307 GCA_026413385.1 Erythroxylum gracilipes
CATGCTTACCAGTCCATAAAAAGGCTTTGAAGATCCGCTCCATATCCTTAGTCACCTTCTTAGGAAAGACGACATGAGCAGCCCAGTACACGCTCATGCTATTCAGGACGGACATAATAAGAGTAACCCGAGCGGCATGGGAAAGGAACCGATTCTGCCAAGCATTAATTCGGCGCTTCAAATTGTCTAGCAAAGGCAAGAAATCAGAGTACCTAGGCTTACCTGAGATGATAGGAACACCGAGATACCTGAAAGGAAAGCTATGGAGAGGTAACCCAACTAAGCGACTTAGCTCCTCACCATTACCTACATCCACGAAAATATACAAGGCACTTTTTTGGGGGTTCATTTGGAGCCCAGACCAGTGGGAGAAGGTGGCCATCAAGTTCATTAACATTACTAAGACGTGAGGTGAGAGAGAAAAGAAAGAGAAAGAGAGAGAGACAAAAATATTATATGTATTTTTATGGGTCTAATTTTTTTCTTTTAATTCTCTAGTTTTTTTCAGTAGTAAAATTCTTCTATCCTTACCCGTAGTTTTTACCCTAATTTGGGGTTTTTTCACGTAAAATCTGTGTGTTCATTACTATTTCTTCAGTCCTATTTAATTGTGAACCTGCTTTAATCCTGTCGATTTTCACAACAAGCGGTATCATAGTGAGATAAGAATTACAACGATTTTTTTGGCGTAATCCATTCGGAGTTCGAGTGAGCACAATGAAAGTTGGTGAATAATAACCATTAAAGGTGATAATTGTTCATGCATTTTTTTGCATTAAACTGTGCAGTTATTGTAATTCAAATATACAATACTATTCAAATGTACAGTACTATTCATACATATGGTACTATTCACATATACGAAGCTATTCATATGTACGAATACAGTACTATTCATATGTACGAATGTTATTCACGTGAAATAGTGAAAGCTAAATTCTGTTTGTGATATAAGCAATGGTAGCAAAATTTGAGATTGAAAAGTTCAATGGGAGTAATTTCTCATTGTGGACGTTGAAGATAAAAGTAATCTTGAGGAAAGATAATTGTCTAGCGGCCATTAGTGAACGGCCAGTAGTGAATGGCCAGCTGGAGCTACAGATGAAAAATGGAACAAGATGGATGGGAATGCTGTAGCTAATCTTCACCTAGCTTTAGCTGATGGAGTATTATCCAACATAAAGGAAAAAAAGACTGCGAAGGAAATATGAGATCACCTTACAAAATTATATGAGGCCAAATCACTCCACAATAAAACTTTTATAAAGAGGAAACTATACACTTTACATATGGTAGAATCCACTTCAGTGATGGAGCACTTAAATAATTTAAATACTTTATTTTCTCAACTCACATTGTTGGGACACACAATAGAGATAAGTGAACGTGCGAAACTTCTACTCCAAAGTATACCAGATTCGTATGATCAACTCGTCATCAATTTAAAAAACAATACAGATACTCTAGTCTTCGACAATATTGTAGTTGCTATTCTGGAAGAAGAGGGTTGGTGCAAAAGTAAGGAAGATAGGCTAGCAAATTCGTAACAAGTAATTCTTTGGTTGTGATAAGAGGAAGATCAATGAAACGTGGCTCAAGTAGGAGTCATAGTCATGGTAGATCAAAATCCAATAGTAAGAAGAATTTCAAGTGCTACAATTGTGGCAAGAAAGGGCACTTGAAGAAGAATTGTTAGAATCTGAATAAGAAAGATTTTATTCCTCAAGGAAATGCGACAAATACTTCAGATAATGGAAGTGCAATGGTCTGTGAAGTAGTAACGACTATTGAAGGTAAGAGAAGATTTGTTGATGTATGACTTCTTGATTTAGCAGTTACTTTTCATATGACCTCTTGAAGAGAACGGTTCCATCAGTATGAATCTATCTCTGGGAGATTTGTGTATAGCTATAATGATCAAGCTTTGAAGATCGTTGGTGTAGGCACCATCAAGTTAAAGATGTATGATAGGACAACTCAGACTATTGAAAAAGTGCGACATATAGAGGGCCTATAGAAGAATTTGTTGTTTATAGGACAACTGGATGATCTCGGTTTTAGATTTGAGATCTAAAATAAGATCATGAAAATGATTAAAGGAGCACTGGTATTTATGAAAGCAGAGAAAATTGTTGCAAATCTGTATATGCTGAAGGGAGTAACTTTGCAAGAAGGAAAGGCATTGGTTGTGGTGACTAATTCAAATGACAAATATGCAATGACGTGGCATAAAAAGCTTAGACATATGTCAGAACAAGGAATGAAGATACTTGCAGGTCTCACAAAGGTATCACTACCTTTCTGTGAGCATTGCATTGTGAGTAAGCAACATCGATTAAAGTTCAACATATCAAAGTTCAACATCGATTGATTCACTTTGATGTATGGCAAGCACCAGTTACGTCCTTAGGAGGAGAAAATTTGTTTATATCATTCATTGATGATTATTCGAGGAGATGTTGGGTGTTTCCTATCAAGAGGAAGGCAGATGTGTTTCCAACTTTCAAATTTTACAAAGCACAGGTGAAACTCGAATCGGATAAGAAGATTAAGTGTTTGTGCTCAGATAATGGAGGCAAATATACTGGGAAAGAATTTGATGAATTCTATAAGCAAGAAGGCATCAAAAGGCAGTTAACGATGACATACATTCCTTAATAAAATGGAGTAGCAGAGCGGATGAATAGAATTATGTTGGAAAGAACAAGAGCGATGTTAAGAATTACAAGCTTAGATAAGAAATTCTAGGAAGAAGCAGTCAATACTGCCTATTATATGGTGAATCGAGCTCCATCAACTACAATTGAGATGAAGACACTGATGGAGATGTGAACTGGTAAACTAGGGGATTATTCAAACCTCCATACATTTGGAAGTCCTACCTATGTGATGTTCAATGCCCAAGAAACTACAAAGTTGGATCCAAAATCTAGAAGATGCATTTTCTTAGGGTATGCTGAAGGTGTGAAGGGGTATCGTTTGTGGGATACCACTACCCACAAGATTGTTATCAGCAGGGATGTTATCTTTATGGAAGATAAGGATCAAGAGTAAGAAGAAAATGTTGGTATTGTACAAGATCAGAATCCATAAACTACAACAGTATAAGTGGATAGGGAAATTGATCAAAATGATTCTTCTGAAACTGCACCAGAGCACGAGGAGCAAGAACCAGTTGAATATGATGTTCTAGATACTAAGAGACCAACTCGCATAAGAAGAGCACCAAGTTGGCACTCAGATTATATTATAGAAAGCAGTATTGCATACTGTCTTTTAACTAAGGACGGAGAGCCATTAACTCTTCAATAACCAATGAATAGTTTAGATATATCTCAGTGGAGGGCAGCAATGCAAGAAGAAATTGAAGATCTATATAGAACTAAGACAATGGAGTTGGTATCACTAACACAAGGAAGAAAACCTATTGGCAATAAATGGGTTTGTAAGATTAAGAGGAGTGGTGACGATCAAGTGGAGTGATATCGTGCTAGATTGGTGGTAAAAGGATACGCTCTGAAAGAAGGTGTTGGACCTTGAACTCTTCTTGGAAGTTAGAACTATTAAAAAAGAAATTGTTGGAGATTAGTTATGAGTAAAGAAAAAGGAGAATTCTTAAATTAGAAATGAGGTAAGAAATGGTTTAGGTATAAGATAGGTTTTATGTGAAATGTTGGAAGTTAAAAGCTGGAAAATGTAGTTGAAACATGTTCATTGAGTATGCTTCGATGTTTTAGATATAACTTTTTCTCTAGTTATCCAACGAGATAATTCTTGATTTGGATTAAATTAGGGACTGAGGCTATAAATTTTCTGAAAAAATTGAGTTTTAATTTAATCTCTAAGAATTTCAATTTTAGGATGAAAGTTAAGCACATAATACTGTTTCAGTATAAGAATAGTCTGAAAATGTTTGGGGCATAAATTTCAGATTTATGAACCAAATTGAATGATTTTGGTGTCATTAGAAACTTAAGACAATGGGGAAAATTTTTCTAGAAGGAAGCATTATCAAATTCCTTCAATTTTCCATGATCGTTAGTTAAGGAATTAGAAGTATAAGATGTTAGTTTTGATAGACATAAGGGGGTAAAATGGGAAGGACAAGGTAAATGAAGGGTAAAATGGGAAAAAGACCAAATAAATGGTCTTGAAATAAGAAAGAAGAAGGAGAGGATTGGGAGAAGCTAAGAGAAGAGAGAAAAAACGTAGAGAGAGAAGAGAAGAAGAAGAAAATCGTGGGAGAAGCTAGGAAAGAGAGAAAATCATGGAGAAAGAAGAGAAATCAAGCTTATTAAGGTAAGTTAATCATCTTTTCTTCTTGTTTTATTAAAGAAACAGGTTGTGTTGAAAATGAAAGAGTTAGAGAGAGAAAGGAGTTTTGTGTAGATAATGAAGCATTTATGTTGGAAGAAGATGATTTAAGAGAACCCATTTGATTTTAAGGTTTCTAAACTAGGTTTTGGCTTTTCTAACCTAGATGAACTATGGGTAGGTTAGATTTGAGCTTAATTTGTCTTTATTGCATTTTTGTGATTATTGAAGTTTATGAATTTTACTAGAATATTGTTTTGAATGGAAGCTTGGTTGTTTTAGGAAACCAAGAGAATCCTACCCAAGAGCAAGAGGAAAGACCACCTCGAGTTGGATTTTTGCAAATGATTTAAGTGGGTAATTTATTTATAGTTATTGTGTGATTAGGCAAATTCTTGCCTATGTGTGTGTATGTTGATTGCTGGAAATGGATTTGCTTGAAATTGAATTGTTATGATTTGATTGGAAATGCATGATGCATTGTGATTATGTTATACCTTGAAAGAGGTTATAACATTTTGAATTAAATGAAAAGAAGAAAAAGCATGGAAGTATAAGCATAGATAAAATGAATATGTGCTTTTGTTTGGGCAAGAGAGGAACCGTTCACATGCAAGTTGACCTCTAGCATTCTCCCGGCTGCCAGCTTGAGGCCACGAGATCCTAAGAATTTTGACTAGTTTTGTTCACAGTGTAAACTTCAGTTTCTCCATTTCGTTCCACGAAACTCTCGAGCTATTTGTTTGTGTATTGCATCTTTGAATTGTCAAGTATGGTGCATAATTTAGTGTTATGTTTAATGGATAAAGTCTATGTTCCGCGTTACGAGCTTGAGCTAAATTGATTAATGCTTGAATTGCTAGAATAGATTGAGAATGCTTGAATGGCTAGATATATATATATATATATACACACACATACATATGCCTGAATTTGTGACTAATTGTCGATAGCTATAAATACATTAGCCACTGAGTTGTGTAGCTCAACCCATCATTTTTTCCCTCCTTAAGTGTAGATCGAGAAGATCAATGACCCTTGCAAGGCATTTGGAAAAACTCCAAGAATAGTTAGCTTTTGTACTAAGTTAGTGACTTTTGGATAACTTTATAAGCATATCAAATATTGAGCATCCATTTGTATTTATATTAAGCTATTGATGTGTATATTGATATGTAATTAAAGCTATGTATGAAATTCTCTTTGATCTAGAAATGAATTGAGAATTGAAGAAGTTTCCAATTTGTATGTGCATATTTATCTTATAATTGTACATTTTATATTTCAAGTATTCCATAGGGGTAATAATTGTGTACTAACTTCAGGGAAAAAATTGGATTAATCTAGGCTGAATTAGACAAAGTTGTTTACTTCAAAGTTGTAGCTTATCCTCTTATTTTTTCAACGGTATAAAGTATGCAATTTTTGGATATCGGAGTTGAGAGATATGACCATTACAAGTTAGGATGTCGCAGAGGATGTATATCCAGGACAACTATAGTAAATGATGAGAATTAATGGTAGTGATGAATCAAATGAGTAGAGATTGGAGAATTTAATGAAACAAAGTTGGTGGTTGAATTGATATGAAGTGATATTGCACTAGAAGAGGTGAATTTGAGAAGATTATGAGTGAAGGTGATGTTATAATGGATGTAGGAAGCATTGGAGAGGCTTTGAAGGGGCCGAGGAGTCCCCTATATTCGTTAGATGGACTTTAGGTCCGTTAAATAGACCTTCTCTGGTCTGTGAGGACCCCCAGTGTCGCCAATGTCCATTAGATGGATTTTAGGTCCGTTAAACGAACTTTCTCGGGTCTGGAATAGCCCCTAGACTCGCGTATGTCTGTTTAACGGACATACACTGTACACTTTCAGAAATTCACATTTTTGACCCTCTAAATGATAGAATCTCTCTTCAAGTCTTCATAAAAGTTGTATATCTCGAAGTCCTCTTTGAAATCGTTCTAAAACGACCTCAATCCGACATCTGTAGTGAAAGTTATGCCAATTGTCTCGAAATAGGTACAACATGATTGAGGGCAAGATCATACTTGATTCTTTTGGCCATAACTTCTTCATCTGACCTCCAAATGAATTGATTCTTAAACAAATAGTTTCCTAATACATTTTTCTAGCTCTCCATAAAAATTGGTAGCCTTTGGTGTTGATTTGAAAAAGATTGATGGAAAGAAAGTGAGGGGTCGGTTGGGAGAGCATAGCTGACTTATAAACATACCTTATCATTTTAAGCATATCTTGATCTATAGAGCTTCGATTAAGATGGTTCTTATTTCAAAATAAACTAGAGATATAGATCTATAATTGTTTTGAAGAAGTCAAATTGTGATTTTGGTGATTGACTGGTGTGGGCACGCCACTTTTATGGGATGATGGCTAATGAGGGTTCATTAAAATAACCCTACAGGAAAATACGCTCAGGTTTTGAGACTCTGGATTGTTGGGCTCTGAAAACGGGGTCCAACATCTTGTGGTATCAGAGCTTAGGCTTTTCCTAGGCTTAAAATGCATAGTGGTATGAATTGGTATGCTATGTGTTTACTGCTTGCATTGTGAATTGATTATTTGCATTAAGTGACATGCATATCATGCACACATGTAGGAAATAAGATTAAAATAAAATGTAAGCTAAACATTAGTGTTTACATTAGAGGAGTAAGATGCCATCTCGTAAAAGAACATGAAGAGTTTTGCAAGGATCTGCTACACCTAGTTCCTCACCATTAGAAAAGGGTACCGATGAGTATAGAATCCCAATAATTGCAACAGCATGAGTCATATGTATGAACTTTCGTTAAGAGTTTGGACTATTAGAAACAATGAGAAGAATGGTGTTTTGTCAGAGTGTAAGATAAGGAAGGTTGTGGATATCTAGAAATAAGAAATATTACGTAATCCAATATGTTAGACATAGATTCAGTATTCGTGGTTATGTCAGCGAATATGGTAACAAAATTTTATTGTGGGTATGTACTTGAATTGATATGGATGTGCAAATATTTTCATGAATTGACTGGAAGAGAAATAAAGACAGGGGTGGAAATGACAAGATTTACGATGTACAAGCAAAATGGAATTGGAAAGTTGAACTTGGAATTCATGATTTGGCATAAGATTGTGCTAGTGACTTTGAGATCAGATAGTAATTTGGAGTAAAATAGTAATTCGGAAGGGTAAAATAGTAATTCGGAGTGGTTAATGAGTGCTTAGAAACGCCTTTACATGTTCATGCATAATACAGCATACACATACACGTGAATAGAAAATTTTGCACATGAAAATGACTATACATGCATTCATGACATTTCCCGGTATATTTGTTAATAAATGTGATTGTTATTAAAAATGTGATTTGTGTGCATGAAAAATTGGTTTGGAGAGGGTCATTGTGGTTTTCGAATTTTTGGAGAATTTTAGAATTTTTTCTGAAATTTTGGGGTAATTTTTGGACTAGAAAAAATGCCAAGAGGCAGAATAATTGTTTACCGGTAGTAAAAAAATTACTGTCCAATGGCAATGGAAATTTAGATAAATGATTTTTGGATTTTTTTATGAAAGCCATTGAAATTTTGGGGACAAATTGGAGTAGAAATTGAAATTTGATGGAACTAGTTAAATGAAGGAACTAAGCTAATGCTTTAGAAATGGGACACTTGTCACTTGTTCAACCATGTCTTAAGCCATTAGTTTTAATTAAAAGCACCCCACCCCCTTTTGGTCTTGACTTTCACAAAAATTCTCTTTCAAAAGGGCTATTGGTGTTTTATTTGGTTTCTCCACCAATTTTCGTAACTTCTCCTCTTCCTTGCTTCTTCTTGCTTTTGCTCATCTTTTCTACCTTTTTCTCCCTTGCTTGCTCTTCTTTTGTTCATTAAAAATCCAACCTAAACCTCACCCCCTCAAGATGATGATGGTCGTGTATGTTGGAGGGAGTTAGAGCTTTTGTGGTTGTTTAGAAGATTTGAAGAATTGGAAGCTTAATTAGGTAAGAATTGTGTCTAATATCATGGATTTGTAGTAAATTAAAATCATTTGTGATGTTAGTTACAATTAATTGCATGGAAATTAGGTTTGGAGAATATGGGTGTGTGTGTGTGAACTTCTTGCTTATGTGAATGATGAAGGATATAGAATGTGATAAGTGTAATTTGGAGATGGTTTAGATGTTTTAGAAGTTAATTGATGTTGTAGGTGAGTGTAGAAAATGATGGATGATGAAGTGCATGTTGCTGCCATTTTGTGGATAAATGTTCAAGTGGAGGTCTTGATTTAGGGTGGTTGATATATTGAGCAAATTGAGTAGTGTTTGAGTGAGGAAATAGTATGGAAGAGGTAGGGGAAGAGTTAGGATGAAAATCTGGAAATTTTATTTGAGTATGTTTCAAGGATTTAGCCATAACTTCTTCTATAGTTGTGAAATTGAAATGATTTTTCTCTTGAATTAAACTAGAGGTGTTTGTCTCTATTTCTTGTGAAGGAAGTGATGTTTAATTTTGGCTTGAAGAGTTCCAAATTTTGACATAAATGTGGGATAGTGTGTAGGGATGAATAGTAGCTCTGGAATTGAATTTTTAGTGATCTGAAACTTTGGGAATTTTCCTGGGTTGATTTAGGCAGATTTTGCTAAATTGGTCTTCATGAAAGTTGTAGCTTTTTTTGATAGCTTTCTATCGCCATAAAATGTGTTATTTTTCGACATTGGAGTTGATAGTTATGAGTGATTGAACTTTACTTATGGATTAGGTGAAGGAAAACAGGGCAGCCACAATCATATGGGGATTTGACCTAGAGACAGTACCCGAGCGATGTGCCAGCAAGGACGTCTGGCCCTCCTGAGGGGGGGAGGATGCGCCATAGGCATCCCATATCGACTGGAGAGGAGAACGAAGCATGCCTTATAAGGATGTGAAAACCTCTCCCTTGCAGACGCGTTTTTCATGCCCTAACGCACCGGTTCCCATCAAAACTCCGAAGTTAAAGGTGCTAGGGCCAAAGCAGTACCAGGATGGGTGACCTCCTGGGAAGTCCTATGGAAACTTTTCATCCCTTCCCTACGGGTCAGAAGGGGAAAAGCAAAACCTTGCGGGTGCGAGGCCCTAGAGGCCGAGGCCCAAAGCGGACAATATTTGTAAGCGGGTGGGCGCGAGGCTCCAGAGGCCGAGGTCCTACAATCTATAGACCGGAGAGGCCGAGGTCCTACAATCTATAGATACACTAGCAGCAGAAGTGGCAGCATTTAAGGCCATTGCTAGTGATGCTCTGCCAACTGAATCCATTCTAGTGGCAACCAACGAGGGCGAGGCAAAGGATTTGTCCTAAAGCTTTTGGAACTGTGACGATCTATTTGGTTAAAAGTCAAAGAAGAAGAGGCTGATAGTTTGTGGTGGTGGAGTCTGACTTTGTGTCCACACACAAAGATGGAATTTTCGAGATTTGAAGGTAAATATTTTTGCTACTACCAAACACTAGAAGAACTTATTGTTAATAATGCCAGAAGTAGGTGTACATTTTGGTCATGGTATTGTAGCTATATACCTTCAAGGAGACACACTGGATTTATTTTCATGGCTCAATAATGAACGAACTCTTGTCTATTTGGATGAACTCGTTAAGGCGCTATAGGAAACTTATGGTCCAAGTGAGTTTTAGAATCGAGATGAATACTTATGTAGTATATGCCAAAACTTGACAACTTTGGAATACCTTTAATTGTTTGCGATGTGATCAACTAGAGTAAACGAATTGGCTAAATCACTACTTATGGGATGCTTTTCTCCATAGCTTAAGTGAGGATATTAAAATAGATGTACGGATTCACAAGCCACACAGTGTGTATGAAGCCATGAGTGGCTGCCATGTAATTTGAGTCTAAATTAGGTCCAATTTGCATGCCTAAGAGACCTAATTGGCCCATTTGACTCTTCCTTGACAATCGCGTGTACTCTTCCATCGACCACCCACTCAGCTGCCCACTCAAATCCATGTAGCCAATGGGATGCTGAATGTCAAAATCAGATTGCTAAAGGATTGTGCTTTTGGTATAATGAGAAATTTGCTCTTGATCACCGAAGCAAAATAGATGCCTTTTTCTCTTGGAGCTCACAGATAGTGACAACAGAGCTGGTAGAGAAGACGACGGTAGCCACGCAGACAATCCCAATGGTGATGCACAAGTTGACATTGTTGAAATTAGTTTCAATGTGATTTTGGGAAAGTTAGCTAGTACCACCATGAAGCTGCAAGGAATTCTCGATAGTAGGGAAGTTCTCATACTTGTGGACAGTAGCTCAACTCACAATTTCATGGCTGAGACTATCGTCGAAGACCTCAAGCTACCAATGTAGTTTATTCCTTTCTTCGGAGCCAAATGGGAAATAGGGATATAATTTATCCAAAAAAAAAAGAAATAGGGATATGATTAGCTGCAATCAAAGTTGCTAGAATATTGACGTACAATTGGGAGGTTTGAAACTAATACAAAATTATTTTCTGTTCTTAATCACAAGAGCTGATCTTGTGCTGGGTATTCAATGGCTCGCATCGCTCAACCCAATTCAAGCTATTTGGAATTAGATGTTTCTGATTTTGAATTTGAATGGTCGAAAGTATAAGTTGTAGGTAGGGATGACAGTGGGTATATCTTGGTCTTGGGCTTGGGCCTGGCTCGAGCCCAATGCACCCAAAGAGACTGGATTGGCCCGACCGAATTTATTATTATTTTTTTAATTTTCAAAAAATGACATTGTTTTGTCACTCTTGGTTGCCTAGGCTTGACTGATCGGGCTTAGATACTAGGACCCGAGTCACAAATTTAAATCTATTTTTTTCCTAATTCTATACCACCCTCCTTCCAATCACACACCCATGATCTCATCCCAAATTCCAACCCCAAACATTAGGCCTTACTAATATCCATGTTTTCAAAATTTTGAAATTGAAAAACAAATAGTGGATTTGCTTTGCTTAGGTTTTATACGCCTCAGCTCCAACCATTTTGCTAGCTTTGTTCTTTTAGTCAATAAAACGGATGATTACTTGTCAAATGTGTGTTGATTATCGATCACTAAGCCATATTACCATACTTGACCAATGCCCAATACCCAATATAGATGAGATTATCAATGAGTTACATGATGCTGCAATTTTTTTCCAAGATTGACCTATAATCAAGATATCATCAAATTCGTGTCAATCTAGTTGATATTGTTAGAACAACCTTTCATACTCACTCTGGCCCTTATGAGTTCATAATTATGTCATTAGGTCTTACTAACGGTCCATCAAGTTTCCAAGTTGTTATGAACGACCTTTTCAGGCCACACCTAAGAAGATTTGTTTTGGTATTCTTTGATGACATCCTTATTTATAGTCCATCGGTTGAGCAACACTTAGAGCGTCTATGGATTATTTTCGAGTGTCTTCGTGACAATCTATTTTTTACTGAAGTCTCTAGGTGCTTATTTTGCTAGACCCGAATATACTTTTTGGGTCATATGGTATCTACCAAAGGGTATTGAAGTAGACCAAGGAAAGGTTTAGGCTGTCCAAGGTTGCTATGTGCCAACTAACGTGAAACAGTTATGAGAATTTTTGGGATTAAGAGGGTACTACAACATATTTATGCAAAATTATTGTATTATTGCTAGACCATTAATTGATCTCACAAAGAAAATGCATTTTCGTGGTTCTTAGCAATTGACAAGGCTTCCAACAATTAAAAAACTATTCTAAATTTGGTTCCTATTTTGTGCCTTCCAAATTTCAATCAACCATCTACAGTGGTGCATGATGCCTTAAATGAAGGAATTAGAGCCATACTTCTTCAGAAATGATCACCATGTGGCCTATTTTAGTAAGTGATTATCTTTCTCAAAAAATCCACATATGATGAATTAATTGCTCTTGTTTTAGCTTTATAGAAATGGAGGCATTATCTCTTAGATCAACATTTCATTGTCAAGACCAATCATTTCAGCCTTAAATTCTTATTGGAGCAGCTTATTACTACCAATGAACAAAAAAGGCTTTTCCATCATTTATAAGGCTAGAAAAGAAAACAAGGGAGTAAATGCACTTTTTCAACTTCCACAACATGTTGATTTTCTAACTTTGGCTCTCTCAGTTGCCTTGGACTTTATGGATGAAGCCCTTTAAATGGATCCTTACACCAATAAAATTATGAAGGGACTCTCCAAAGACTCCATTTCTTATATGGACTTTCAGGTGGTCGACTAAAAATTATATTACAAGAATCCTTTGGTAATTCTAGACAATGCATCTTGTAATTGAATCCCATGACTCTTTTTTTGCAAGTCATGGCAGATATTTGAAGACTCAACAGGCTTTCTTCCTATTTTTTATGGTTAGGATTGAAGTAAGACATTAAGCATTACGTTCAAAATTGTTTAACATGTTAAGCCTTAGCTCCTGTTGGTCTCTTACAACCCCTACCTATATGGAAGAGGATATGGGAAGATATATCCTTAGACTTCATCCTTAGTCTTCCTAGATCTAGAATTTTGATACTATTCTGGTGGTAGTTGATCGCCTTAGTAAATATGCTTATTTTATTCCTTTAGTTCATCCATTTACTATGAAAAAAGTTGCTTAAAATTTTTGTAGGAAGATTGTTCACCTTCACGGCATCACAAGGTCAATCCTTTTGGATAGAGACGTCATTTTCCTCAACAATTTATGGATGAAAATTTTCAGATTGAGTAAAATCTGCTTGAGAATTGGAATTTCTTACCACCCTTAATCTGATGGCCAAACCAAGGTGGTAAACCAGTGTTTAGAAACCTACTTATGTTACTTTCTCCATGAACAAGCTATTGGACGGAGTACATTTGCCTTTGGGCTGAATACTCTTTCATTACGGACATTCACACCTCCACATAACTACACTTTTCAAAGTTGTCCATGGGTGAGATCCTAAGCCACTCCATCCATTTTTTATGGGAGAAATGCACCTTGATGAGCTAGAAGAACAGCTTATTCTTTGTGAGGACATGTTGAAATTCGAGAGAGCAAATCTCTTGAAGGTTCAGACATGCATGAAAGCACAAGTTGGTTCTAAGAGAAGAGAGCTAAGTTTTAATAATGGTTTAATAATGGTGACTTTGAATTTTAAGAATTCAACCTCATCGACAACGTTCACTTGCTAAACGCCGGTGTGAGAAACTTTCCCCTAGATTTTTGGCCCTTACAAAGTTACTCGACGGATTAGACCAGTTGCTAATTGGCATCTTCTAGAGTGCATCCTATCTTCTATGTGTCACTACTATGCTCAACTATGGGTCAAATGCCAGCTTGTCCATTAGCTCCCTTACCAATTATTTCTTGTTGGGAGATTACTCTTTCTCTTGCCAAAATATTGTCTTATTTGTGCTTTAAAGAAGCAAGGGTTCTTACTTTGGAGTTATTAGTTTAATGGGAAAATTGATCACTTTAAGAGGCTACTTAGGAAAATTTTGACCTTCTTGTTGATCAATTTTTGACTTTTCACTTTGAGGACAAGCCGGGTTTGCAATCTCGCCTCCCTTGCTAACCTATTTGAGGAAAGAGTGGAAAGCATTTGATCAACAATATCAATTGCTTGATCTGCATTATCTAAATGTTGTTGGAGAGAATTAACTCCATCCCTTAGCTCCTAATTATGGGGGACTTATCCTCGAAATAAGTACATCCTTTGTCTACTATGTTTTAGGAATTTAGTTAGATTTGTTATCAAATAATAGTCAAGGTAGCTACTATAAGTATCATAGGAATTATATTTGGTAGAAATATTTGAAATGACAAATTGAACTTCAGAATGGAGTTTGGTACTCTCAAATTAGAGTATTACAGCTATTAAATATTTCCATTTTTCATTGTGTTTTACATTCTGTTCCCTTTTAAAATTTTGCCTCTATCAGTTAGGGAACTAGGAATCTCTCTTAGAATCTAAGAATTACTCTTATAATCTAAGAAGAAAGAATCACACCTTTTAATTAAAAATTCAAGTTCATAGAGAAAATTAAGGTTTCTTTTATTAAAGAGTTGAGTACTAATGTGCATAGATTTTCAACTCTTTCTCAATGTCATGTTCACACACAGATTCATTAGATTCTACCTCTTCTTCTTCCTTCATGTACAAATCTTTGTTAGTACATTCATATGCAAAGTGGCCCGTCCCATTACATCAAACACTCCTTGCTGATGCTGCCTCGTTTTGTCCCAGTCTCAACCATAGCTTCACCTTCAGGTTCAACTCCTTTATAAGCTTTATAGTTATTTTGTTGTGCAAATTTGATCTATTGGCTTAAAATTTTGCATAGTCGTAGTTCTCTTTATGTTGAACTCCTCAACTGGATTTCTAAACTTTGTTATTTATTGTCCTAGATATTTTTTTTGCAAAGTTTTTCCCCCTTAAGCTATTTTTGTAGTGAGATATAAATTGCTATTCAAGTTCCATTCTTTCATCATGGGTGGAAAGTTCATCAAATATTTTTATGTACTGTAGTATAGGAATAATTACTTACCCAAATGTTGAGTTAATTTTGGAGATCTTCTTGGTAATTATTAGAATTTTTAATATGGGCAGAGTGTGGAGTCCACTAACAAGAATTGGGCGTGGGTCAACTGTTGTCAAAATGACTAGAACTAGTCATTTGGATAGTTGACCCTTACCACTTATGAACTCTTTAACATTTTCATGTTTAATCAATATGAGATACTCTTAACACTCCTCCTCAAGTGAACTAGGATTGGACATCCAGTTGTTACTTGAAATAAACGCAGTAATAATCGAACCAGGCCGCTAGGACTGGACATCCAAACGGACAACCGGGAAATTAATAATCCGGACTAAACTTGCTCTGATACCATATTAAAATTTTTAATATGGGCAGAGTGTAGAGTTCACTAACAAGAATAGGGCTTGGGTCAATCATTGTCAAAATGACTAGAACTAGTCGTTTGGATAGTTGACCCCTACCACTTATAAACCCTATAATATTTTCATGTTTAGTCAATATGGAATACTCTAATAGTAACGAAATGGTAAGTATTTTTAACGATAACTTCTGCGTCATCCCTTCCTAATTAACGGTTGTTGGTTGGCGTATCTTTCGAAGTTTATCATTGATGTTTTATCACATTTGATCATATTCAACTAGTTTTATCTTTGTACATTAGACTTTTCAATATTCTAACACGTTTTACCAGTCAAAGAAATCTTCCATTGTTGCTGTCGAGTCCAAGAGTAGGTGTGGATCCATATTTCCTATGAAGTTAGGTGCTTCAACATGAATTTTCTTAGTAATATCATCAGGTATGTTATGTGTTTCGGCTTTATCATGGCCTCTGAAGTTTTGCATGCATTCTTCACGTATTACTGGTTGGTTTCTTTGACTTGGATATCTTGATAGGCTTTTTCTCTAAACCCACTTATTATTGATTAGTTTCAGCCTCTTTAACTTGAATTTCACTTTCTCCACCTTCAACATCAAATGTAGATTGCTGTTAGGTGTCTTTTTGGACTAGTTCTTGGAGCAATTTGTGATCGAGAGTCATCAAAGTTCAACTCTTTTCATAATTTTCAATAGTATTATATCTCGGTCTTTGTTGCTGAGTTGTCTTCTATATGCTCTTATGCTATGTGTCATCATTGTGTACTATAGCTTTGATACCAAATTCATGTAGGAAGAGTAGGAAGTAATATCAAATACAAGTTAGAACTCACAAAATTTACAAAATCTTATTGCTAGAATTGAATTTTAGGTTTGAGATTTCATCTTAGGTTGTTGGAATTTCAGGTTTGGAATAGCTGGAATTTTTGGGTTTGGTTGCTGGAAATTTAGACTAGAAGTGTTGAAATTTTAGTAAGGTAAACAAACAATGGAGGATAAGAAACTAGAAATCACTCTTAAAGTCAAAGAATTACTTTTAAAAGAAAGAATCACACCTTTTAAATGAAAATTCATATTCATAGAGAAAATTCCTTTTTTTATTTTATTTTATTGTAGGATTGAATATACACACATACATACATATATAAAAGTTTTTAGAACCTTTATTCTATTAGTAAAGATATTTTAAAATAAAATATCTAAAATAGAATTGAATCCTACTCTAGTGTGAGTTCTTTATTCTTAAATAAGCCTAAGTCCTGAACAAAGTTGAATAATGTATCTAATTATTATTCCTCATCTAATAAGGAAAAACTTGGCATAAAGTAGATTGCAGCTTGTGCCCTTACTTTCATCTCAATTCTCACTCTTTAGTCTGCCAAATTAATGCTTGTGGTCGAGTGATTTGCCATTTTTTATTTCTTTTATAAACTCTAATTTCTTTTACATTCGTCACACTAGAAATTTAGAGGATATATCCCATCTTCTTTATAATACTTGAAACAACTCTGTCTCTGTGTGTGTGTGTGTGTGTTTTACACTTCTGTCTTACCACATTTCACTGGGAGACATTCAAAGAAACAAAAATAAAGGAAAGAGTAAACAGGACTAATTGACAACATATTAGATTATATGTTTTTCATTGATGAAGTCTTTCACTTTCTTCTTTTGCAATGTGACATGAAAAAGAACATAGGATGTGATCCCTGTAGGTTGCTCTAAAATTAGTCATATAATGATGTTCATGGTTGAATCTGTGTTGTTGGCCTGTATTGATATTATAATTCTCTTTCTGGTTATTATATTATAATTCTCTTTCTGGTTATGTTTTCCATTACAATTATTTTCTTTTAATGTCTTCTTGTGTTGCTTCTTGATCCCCCCTAATGCTCAGTTAGTTCTTTGGCTTTTCTCTGGCAGGAAAGGCAGCAAAAACGAGCTGCAGAAGCAAGAAATTTAGCCCCTGCTCAATCTGCTTCAGAAGCTGCTCGTCAAATGCTGAACAAGAAGGTACAACAGTAGGGACATATTATTCTGCATTTTTAGATTTTCTAAACAGAGTTCTGACTGTTTATCAATATTTTCTCTTTGGAGTTTTAAGGTCATTAGGAAATCCATGATTACTGTCTCTCACTTGGCCAAAGTGGCAGCTAAATAGTGTTATTTACATTGACGGCTCTTGTGAATGAATCAGCCATGTATATCTTTCTGATTATTGGCTGGTTGCTCTTTACATATGGTAGCAAAGGTTTCTCATCTGTTCATGTATAGAGTAATAGCCCTGAGCTTGTGGTTTTTGTATATTAGATTGGGCCTTTCTTTCTGATTGGAAGGGACTATAGAACTGGATGACGTAGGATGATCTTATATACATAGAATGTCCTCTGTCAAGTTTCCACCAAAACAGTCCTGGGACAGATATTCTAAAGTTATAATATCCTTGAACATCCTCCTAGTGAGACGTTTTTAGTGCCATGTCACATCCTAGGATAGGCAAAATGACCGTTCCGTGATTCTTTGGTAGGATTAAATGACACATCACCCAAGGGAGAAACACTTGGATAATTCAAAATTAAAGAAAATTTTAGAACAATGCTACTACTTGGTCTTGTATTCAGGTTTTCATTTTTTTGTTGTAATTTTTCTGTCGAGATATATGAATAAGGTTGTTTTAGTTCCTTTACAGAAAAATGTATCTTTTGTTTTGCAGAGACTTGGTTCCAAAATCAACTATGATGTATTAGACAAACTTTTTGATGAACCTGTAAGTTTGCAATTCAACCTTTTCATCTTGGTTTCACATTCTTTCCTAATTCTATGATATTCATATTCTCGTTTCCCTTTACCTATCCTACATATATTTAATAAAAGCCTACACACGTTATTGAAATGACATGAAGGTCGTGGCTTACGGTTGATAATGAAAGGTAATTTGCGGATGGTGGTTTGATCTTGTGAATTCACAGTTCGAGTCAGGACATCGTTTTTCATTTATTTATCATAGTCTATCTATCAAGCTCAAAAATTTGACAAATATATCTTTATATATAAACTGCAAGTCTACAGTTATGATTTTCTAGTTTGATTCAAATCCTAAAACCACTATGTCATGGATTATGAACATTCGGACGTCAACTAATGGATGTTTCAATCAAGTCCTTGTCAGTTTTCAATACATCTGCTTATTCACTCTTAAATAATAAGGGAACTTATAATTTTATTTGTATTATTATGACATAATTAGTACATTTTATAAGAAAAAATTGATTGGTATTTTATCAATACTTTTTGTTGTTGAAGATTCTAATGTAAATTATTAGGATAACGATACCTAGAGTCTACTAAAACAAAATATGTGAGGGATCATAAAGTATAAGCATACACCCGGTTCCAGCTTGTATGAATATCAATCTCATCTTTATTTTAAACTGGTTGAATTGTTCCTCCTTTAGACTCTCATCCAACTCCTAACATCTATAAATCCATCTGTCAAAAACTGCTGATATTATGGTATTTCGATGTACACTCATTCAGCAGGTTCTCATACATTCAAGTTTTTGGCAGGATAACAACGTTGTTGCCAAGAAAAAGCGAATGGATGAGGATAAAAGTTTGGGTGGAGAAAATAATTTAGAGGACAAGAACCAAAACGATCGTAGTGTGAACGCAGAAATTGAAGATGGGAGCGAGGCTGAGGATCAAATTAATGATGATATGATGGATGAAACACTCGATTATGATTATGATGGTTACTGAGTCATTACTTTGTGTTAACGTGTAAATTCAGCAGCAACCATTGGCAGCAAACATCTAAAACGAATCAAGCCTAGTTCTACCTCACCATCCAAAGAGTTAGCAAGATGTTCTTTACACTGATACGATTTTCAAGGTTGGGGTGACTTCATTTCGTCGATTGGTCAATATGTTGACAAAGATGACCTAATCGGTCATGTACGAGAAATGTCATCTGCTGACTTAGATTAGCTATGTTTCAACTTTTTAAGATACAGAATACGGTTAATTTTCTTAGCTTAGGTATGTTCAACTTTTTAAGATAAAGTTAATTTTATTGTATCGGTGTACATAATTAATCAAGTGTATTAGTTTGGTGAACAGAAACTCAAATATGCCATATCTGAGCTAGCTTCTTTTTTAGATCGCTACTTGTTAATTTTTTTCGCTTTTGGGGAAAAGCGTTGTTAATAACTTTGTGATCCAAAGATATACAGCTTCAAGAAAACGTATTTTCATAGATTTCTTATTGGACAGCAAAGGGATGGTACAGAGTCGGATGAGGCGTGTCCGACACCGATGTCCTTTCCCACTTCCAGTAGAGAAGCAGGGTCCAGGGACATGAGCTGTTGGCGACAAATTTTTTTTTTTTGTTTGTTGCCGATAAATAATACAATAAACAAGTACTTATGAGGAATATATGCAGTATAATACATATATTAGGCATGTATGCATTATACCAACTGGTGTAGCGTACACACGTAACTCCATGCTTACCTGTTTCACTCAGATTTCAGTATGTGTCGGAAAGAGTTTTTTGAATATCTAGTCAAGAAACAAACTATTCACGAAACTTTTCTTGCTTCTTTCAACTTGGGGTCTAGTTTTGGAGGTTAACTATGTTGTTCACTTTAAAACAGATCTTTTGTTTCGAAAATTCTGTTCTAATCTTGTTCCATTGATTTTTTATCCGTATAATTATGTAAAATTTACGCAAATATGTAGTTAAAAATTAATAGCACAGACTTGGAACAAGTTGAACGGCACAGGTGATTCTTTGCCATTTTCTTCCTGATTTTGCGACTTCTAGCTTCCAATCTTGGCTGAAGACACAACTCACTGACACCACTAAATTCAACCATCTTCACACTTAGTCCCATCAACAAACGTATCTCAACTTGTTAGTATACAAAAAATGAGTAAGCAATCACATATATACATTATTTGTCTTTGTTGTGAGGTAAATACGTCTGATCTTGAAGAAGAATTATGTCCATATAGGTGACAACTATTGAATAGACATTTTTGCAAGACAACTTTTGTAGAGATATTTAAGGTCACAAGTTTAAGTCACGGAAACAACTTTTTTATAAAAATACAAAGAGAAGACTACGTATAATATAACCCTCCTTATAGTCTCACTTGCGGACAGTCTTGTGTACTAAGTACTTTAACATTTATTATGAAATCAGTAAAACAGGAAGTCGTTTACTAGGACTTAAGGAAAAAAGTTGTAGAAATTCATATGAAAAAAAACATATATTAATAAGTTGCTTGGGTCGAGTCAATTCTCAGAAGGTCTAAGACTCTACCAAAATTCGCACCAAGTCTGATCCCAGTCACCCATGTTTGCATTAGTATTTTTGCATGTCTTCCTTATACGCATCGTGAAGGCCGCTAAGAAGTGCTCCAAAGTTTAAGCGTATAACAAACTACCCCCACCAGATGGATTCGACGCCCTCGTCGAATTAGGCTGAAGGTAGGTGTTCACCTAGTCCTCGAATTGCCACAAGGTTGTATCTTTCTCCCATATAACCTCCGCGACAGGTTTGCCTTTCCACCGAATCAAGAACTAGATCCGTCGGTTCTTCTTGTGTTGACTCATTGTTCGATAATCTAGGATTTTCTCTAGTTGATCCTCGAACTGTTTCCTTACAACCGGTGGAGCTCGCTTCACTTAACTCCTATTCGAATCTGATGCATCCTCATAGTAAGGCTTGAGAAAACTAACATGAAAAGTAGTGTGTACCTTTAACTGCCCCGGCAACTTTAATCTGTATGCCACGTTCTCCACTTTGTGTAGCACTTCAAACTTCGACACCAGTCCCCCATGAACTTGCTTACTCTAGATCTTCTTCTAAATCTGTGGGGTTAGTTTCAACAAAACTTTATCTCCCACGTCAAATTCTAACGGTCTCCTCTGAAGATCCGCTTGCTTCTTCATTCGAAAAAATTTTCAAAGACTGTCCCTCGCCTCATTCAACAATTCTTGCTTCTCCATCGCAAACTTATGTGCCGCAGGACATTTGCCACCTGTCCTTTATTGAGCAATCCCCAGTGGTATGAGAGGCTATTGTCCCAACCTAAACTCAAAGGGACTTTTCTTTGTAGCCGAAGATCTATGCAAGTTATAGTAAAATTTTTTGGTATTAAGTAAACTCAACCAAATACATTGACTTGCACTTACATAATGCCGTAGGTACTTCTCCAACAAACAGTTGATTCTTTCTATTTGGCCATCTATTTGCGGGTGATTTTCATTGAAAACTTCAAATCGCAACCTATCATATTAAAAAGGGATGTCCATAATCGGCCTGTAAATCTAGTGTCTCGGTCGCTCACAATATCTGCTGGAACTCCAAAATACTTGACCACATTCTTGTAGAACAATTCGTCCGCAACATCCAAGGGACAAGTTATAGGAGTTGGCGCGAAAATTGCATACTTGAAGAATCTGTCAATCACCACCATGATTGATGCCACGTTGTCCACCCTAAGAAACCCACTAATGAAATCTAATGAAACCGATATCCACGATCTCTCGGGAAAAGGGTTGTAGCAAACCGGCTTCCTTCTTTCTCTCTGGCTTATCAAACTGACAAACGAGGCACGTCTTGACGTAACATTCCATGTCATTCTCCATCTTCAGCCAAAAGTAGGAACGAGATAGGAGCGCTAGCATCCGTTGGACTCCTGAGTGACCAGTTCACTGCGAGTTATGTGTCTCCTTTAAAAACTGTTTCCACAATCTACCAAAACTCGACACATATACTTGACTACTCTTAGTCATAAAAAATCCATCATCATCAAGCCAAAATCTACATACAACACCTTCCTTGACTTCAGAAATCAACTTACAGTATATGGTGTCTAATGGAGCTGCCGCCTTGATTTGCTCCAATAGGTTGGACTCCACCCTTGTGATAGAATAAAGGGCCACAAATACCTCCTTTCTACTCAAGGCATCTGCCACGTTGTTGTGCCTCCCCCGTTTATGCTCTCATACAAAATCATATTCAGCAAGAAACTCCTGCCACTGGGCTTATTTTGCGGACAACTTCTTTTGAGTCTTGGAAAACGTGTTAGCAACATTATCTGTTCGGACAACGAACTTCGTTCCTAGCAAATATACTCGCCATGTCTCAAGGCAATGCACCATCGCAAACATTTCCTTCTTATGCGTCGAGTAACGCTGCTCTCCACTATTGAGCTTTCGACTCTCAAATGCTACCAGATGACCCTCCTATACAAAGAATCCGCAAATGGCTTTTGTCCAAAGCATCAGTATGTACCTCAAATGGAAGATCGAATACGGGCAACTTCAAAACAGGTTCGATTAAGATAGCAACTTTAAGTTTCTCGAATGCCTCCTCACATGCACTCGAACAACACCACTCTTGGTTCTTCTTCAGCAAGTCCGTCAATGGCGCCGCTTTCTTAGAGTATCCCACAATAAAACACCTATAATAGTTCGCTAGGCCGAGAAACTCTGCAATTCTTGTACTGTCATGGGAGCCTACCACTAACTATTGCTTTCACCTTTCTCGGATCCATCCTAACCTGACCCTTGCTCACCACATAACCCAAGAATTGGATCTTTAACTGGGAAACTCACACTTCTCCATCTTCACTTAGAGCTTATGTTGCCTTAGTTTTTCGAACACCCACCTCAAGTGTTCCACATATTCTGCCATATTAGTGCTATACACCACGATGTCTTCTAAGTAGACCACAACAAACTCATCCAAGAAGTCGTACAACACATCATTCATAAGGTTGCAAAATGTAATAGGGGTGTTAGTTAATCCAAACGGCATAACAAAACATTCGTAGGATCCATACCGACTTATGCACGTTGTCTTTTACTCATCACCCTCAGCTATCCACACTTGCTAATACCCACTCCAAAGATTTAACTTAGTGAACACCTCAATCCTTAATAACCTGTCCATCAAATACTGAACCAAAGGTACCGGATACCTGTTTTTGATCGTTACCTTATTCAACGCTCGATAGTCCACACATATCCGAAGTGTATCGTCTTACTTCTTCTAAAACAATACTGAGGCGCAGTTATTAATTTAGGTCCTGAAATTGCCTTGGCAGAAACTACAAGCAAATTTTGCTTACAATCCCCTTGTGCTTCAGGCCGATTGGTTCTAGGCTAGCTTCCTTCCCTTAATCTATCCAATTCCCCAAAACAGTTGCGTTCCTAATCAATTATTTTCAGGTCCACCGGAACCCTAGGTTTTCTTTTAAAAAATTAAATATTCAATATATTAAAAAATAGTGAAGAATGCATCAGGCCTGGTATGTTGTTGTCTCTTTTTTTCTATTTTATATTGCACAGTATAAAGGGTTATCTTTGTGCATAAAATTTGGTTGCGTGTAAGTTGAGCTTAAATACTTTCTTTTATTCTTGGGAAAATAGCTTATCATTAGCTTGTACGATATTGTAGACTCTCCAACAAGAGAGGAGAGTGCTGATGAGTTTATAGCCCCAGGAAATGCCGAGACTCCTGTAGGTCATGGTAGTGAGCCCGTTCGATCACAGACGTGAGAGTCTCCTCTTTTGCAGGAGCAAGTGCCTGCTTTATTGGATCCGAGGATGTTTCAGGTATTTGCTCAGGCTATGGGCCAGATGTCGTAATCTTCTACTCCGGCCCCAGCTAAGAAGGGGAAACAGTTTGATAAGCTTAGGAAGTATGAGGCAGGAGATTTCTATAGGACAATGGATCCAGAAAAAGCCGAGACTTGGATGAGAAAGACCGAGAGGATACTGGATCAAATGGATTGTGAGGATAATGAGAAGGTTGTGTATGCTGCTAGTTTGGAGAACCTATCAACCATCACCATGATTGATGCCATATTGTCCACCCTTAGAAATCCACTAATGAAATCTATTGAAACCGACATCCACGGTCTCTCGGGGATGGATAAGGGCTGTAGCAAACCGGCTTCCTTCTTTCTCTCTGGCTTATCCAACTGACAAATGAGGAACGTCTTGACGTAACATTCCTCATCATTCTCTATCTTCGGCCAAAAGTAGGAATGAGATAGGAGCCCTAGCATCTGTTGGACTCCTGGGTGACCAGTTTACTGCGAGTCATGTGTCTCCTTCAACAACTATTTCCCCAATCTACCAAAGCTCGGCACATATACTTGACTACTCTTAGTCATCAAAAATCCATCATCGTCAAGCCAAAACCTGCGTACAACACCTTCCTTGACTCGAGAAATTAACTTACAGTATATGGTGCTAATGGAGATGCTGCCTTGATTTGCTCCAATAGGTTGGACTCTACCCTGGTGACAGAATAAATTGCTGCAAATACCTCCTTTTTACTCAAGGCATCTGCCACGTTGTTGTGCCTCTCTGGTTTATGCTCTCACACAAAGTCATATTCAGCAAGAAACTCCTTCCACTGGGCTTGTTATGCAGACAACTTCTTTTAGGTCTTGAAAAACGTGTTAGCAATAATATCCATTTGGATAACGAACCTAGTTCCTAGAAAATATACTCGCCATGTCTCAAGGCAATGCACCACAGCAAACATCTCCTTCTCATGCGTCAAGTAACGCTACTCCGCACTATTGAGCTTTCGACTCTCAAATGCTACTA
Source organism: Erythroxylum gracilipes (assembly GCA_026413385.1). NCBI lineage: Eukaryota > Viridiplantae > Streptophyta > Magnoliopsida > Malpighiales > Erythroxylaceae > Erythroxylum > Erythroxylum gracilipes. The sequence goes on from JANZLC010000007.1 coordinate 347,801, forward strand.
GATGAGCCTCTTATACAAAGACTCCGCAAATGGCTTTGTCCGAAGCATCAGCATGTACCTTAAATGGAAGATCGAATACGGGAAACTTCAAAACAGTTTCGATAGAGATAGCGAATTTAAGTTTCCCGAATGCCTCCTCACATGCACTCGAACAACACCACTCTTGCTTCTTCTTTAGCAACTCTGTCAATGGCGCTACTTTCTTAGAGTATCCCACAATAAAACACCTATAGTAGTTCGCTAGGCCAAGAAACTCTGCAATTCTTGTACTGTCATAGGAGCCTACCACTCAACTATCGCTTTCACCTTTCTCGGATCCATCCTAACCTAACCCTTGCTCGCCATATAACCTAAGAATTTGATTTCTAACTGGGCAAACTCGCACTTCTCCATCTTCACGTAGAGCTGGTGTTGCCTTAGTTTTTCGAACACCCACCTCAAGTGTTTGACATGTTCTGCCATGTTAGTGCTATACACCACAATGTCATCTAAGTAGACCATAACAAACTCATCCAAAAAGTCATACAACACATCATTCATAAGGTTGCAAAATGTAATAGGGGTGTTAGTTAATCCAAACGGCATAACAAAACATTTGTAGGATCCATACCGAGTTACACACGTTGTCTTTTACTCATCACCCTCAGCTATCCGCACTTGCTAATACCCACTCCAAAGATCCAACTTAGTGAACACCTCAGCCCTTGACATCATGTCCATCAAATCCTAAACCAAAGGTACCGGATACTTGTTTTTGATTATTACCTTGTTCAATGCTCGATAGTCCACACACATCTGAAATGTATCGGCTTGGTTTTTCTAAAACAATACTGGGGTACAGTTATTAATTTAGGTCCTGAAATTTCCTTGGCAGAAACTACAAACAAATTGCACTTACAGTCCCTCTTATGCTTCAGGCCGATTGATTCTAGGCTAGCTTCCTTCCCTCTATCTGTCCAATTCCCCAAAACAATTACATTCCTGATCAATTGTTTTCAGGTCCACCGGAATCCTAGGGTTTTTTTGAAAAAATAAATATTGAATATACTCTCCTGTGACAAAATGGCAACGCAAAAGGGCAACAAACCAAATACAATTATCCTGCAACTTCCTAAAGCTACCCAATCATAATCCCTGCTCCCTCGTTATATCTCTCCCTCTCTCGTCTAGCTTTGGACTTGAAACTCTTAACTGGGCAAGAACTTGATACCAGAAACTCTGATTGACTTGTGACTGGAGCTGTATAATCTCTTCTAAGCTCTGTGATCCCTCCTGCAATGGTGTTCTATAAAGCCTGCACCAGAGATGTTCCCAGATTTCGAGACGGTGACAGCCTCTAGTACGTCTTTTTATTTCGTTTTGTTTGGTTATCATAGATTCATCTATTTGTGCTTTTATTGTAAGTCACTTTTAGTGTGATTTTGGGGTTTTGAAGGTCATGTAGCAATGTGGTAAAGTTCTTAAGTTTGATAATTTCTCGACGGAGGTTACATTGTGAAGAATGCATTAGGCCTGGTATGTTGTTGTCTCTTTTTCGCTATTTTATATTGCACAGTATAAAGGGTTATCTTTGTGCATAAAATTTGGTTGTGTGTAAGTTGAGCTTAAATACTTGCTTCTGTTCTTGAGAAAATAACTTATCATTTGCTTGTACGATATTGTAGACTCTCCAACAAGAGAGGAGAGTACTGATGAGTCTGAAGCACCAGAAAATACTGAGGCTTCTGTAGGGCATGGTAGTGAGCCCGTTCGATCACAGACGTAGGAGTCTCCTCTTCTGCAGGAGCAAGTCCCTGCTCCATTGGATCCGAGGATGTTTCAAGCATTTGCTCAGGCCATGAGCCAGATGCCGCAATCTTCTGCTCCGACCCCAGCTAAGAAGGGGAAACAGTTTGATAAGCTTAGGAAGTATAGGGCAGTGGATTTCTATGGGACAACGGATCCAGAAGAAGCTAAGACTTGGATGAGAAAGACTGAGATGATACTGGATCAAATGGATTGTGAGGATGATGAGAAGGCTGTGTATGCTGCTAACTTAGAGAATCTGTCAACCATCACCATAATTGACGCCATGTTATCCACCTTTAGAAATCCACTAATGAAATCCATTGAAATCGATATCTACGGTCTCTCGGGGATAGATAAAAGTTGTAGCAAACCGGCTTCCTTCTTTCTCTCTGGCTTATCCAACTGACAAACGAGGCACATCTTAACGTAACATTCCACATCATTCTCCATCTTCGGCCAAAAATAGGAATGATATAGGAGCTCTAGCATCCATTGGACTCCTGGGTGACCAGCCCATTGCGAGTCATGTGTCTCCTTACATAATTGTTTCCACAATCTACCAAAGCTCGACTACTTTTAGTCATAAAAATCCATCATCGTCAATCCAAAATCTGCGTACAACACCTTCCTTGACTTGAGAAATTAACTTACATTATATGGTGTCTAATGGAGCTGCCACCTTGATTTGCTTTAACAGGTTGGGCTCCACCTTCGTGACAAAATAAAGGGCCGCAAATACCTCCTTTCTACTCAAGGCATCTGCCACGTTATTGTGTCACCCCAGTTTATGCTCTCACAAAAAGTCATATTCAGCAAGAAACAACTACCGCTGGGCTTGTTTTGTGGACAACTTCTTTTGGGTCCTAAAAAATGTGTTAGCAACATTATCCATTTGGACAACGAACTTAGTTCATAGGAAATATACTCGCCATATCTCAAGGCAATGCACCACTACAAACACCTCCTTTTTATGTGTCAAGTAACGCTGCTCTGCACCACTGATCTTTCGACTCTCAAATGCTACCAGATGACCCTCATAGACAAAGACTCTGTAAATGGCTTTGTTTGAAGCATCAGTATATACCTCAAATGGAAGATCGAATACAGGTAGCTCCAAAACAGGTTCGAATGAGATATCAACTTTAAGTTTCTCGAATGCCTCCTCACATGCACTCGAACAACACCACTCTTGGTTCTTCTTTAGCAAGTTCGTCAATGGTGCCACTTTCTTATACTATCCCACAATAAAATACCTATAGTAGTTCGCTAAGTCGAGAAACTCCACAATTCTTGTACTGTCATGGGAGCCTACCACTCAACTATCGCTTTCACCTTTCTCAGATCCATCCTAACCTGACCCTTGGTCACCACATAACCCAAGAATATGATCTTTAACTGGGCAAACTCGTACTTCTCCATTTTCACATAGAGCTTGTGTTGCCTTAGTTTTTCAAACTCCCACCTCAAGTATTCCACATGTTCTGCCATGTTAGTGCTATACACCACGATGTCATCTAAGTAGACCACAACAAACTCATCCAAGAAGTCATACAACACATCATTTATAAGGTTGCAAAATGTAATAAGGGTGTTAGTTAATCCAAACGTCATAACAAAAATTTCGTAGGATTCATACCGAGTTACGCACGTTGTCTTTTACTCATCACCCTCAGTTACCCACATTTGCTAATACCCACTCCAAAGATCCAACTCAGTGAACACCTCAACACTTGACAACCTGCCCATCAAATCCATAACTAAAGGTATCGAATACTTGTTTTTGATCGTTACCTTGTTCAACGCTCGATAGTCCACACACATCCGAAGTGTATCGTCTTGCTTCTTCTAAAACAATACTGGGGCGCAGTTATTAATTTAGGTCATGAAATTGCCTTGGCAGAAACTACAAGCAAATTTTGCTTACAGTCCGCCTTGTGCTTCAGGCCGATTGGTTCTAGGCTAGCTTCCTTCCCTCTATCTATCCAATTCCCCAAAATAGTTACGCTCCTGATCAATTGTTTTCAGGTCCACCGGTACTGTAGGTTTTTTTTGAAAAATTAAATATTGAATATATTAAAAAATACTGAAGAGAGTCAAGAACAGTACAACATAAGGAGAGTAAGCACACTCTCCTATGACAAAACGGCAACGCAAAAGGGCAACAAACCAAATATAATTGTCTTGCAACTTCCTAAAGCTACCCAATCATAATCCCTGCTCCCTCTCTCGTCTAGCTTTGGACTTGAAACTCTTAGCTGGGCAAGAACTTGATACCAGAAACTCTGATTGACTTGAGGTTGGAGCTGTATATTCTCGTTTAATCCTTATGATCCCTCTTGCAATGGTGTTCTGTAAAGCCTGTGCCAGAGATGTTCTTGGATTTCGAGACAGTGACAGCCTCTTGTACATCTTTTATTTCGTTTTGTTTGGTTATCACATATTCATCTCTCTGTGCTTTTATTGTAAGTCAATTTTGGTGTGATTTTGGGGTTGTGAAGGTTATGTAGCAGATGTGGTAAAGTTCTTAAGTTTGATAATTTCTCGACGGAGGTTACATTTGTGAAGAATGCATCAGGCCTGGTATGTTGTTGTCTCTTTTTCACTATTTTATATTGCACAGTATAAAGGGTTATCTTTGTGCTTAAAATTTGGTTGTGTGTAAGTTGAGCTTAAATACTTGCTTCTGTTCTTGAGAAAATAACTTATCATTTGCTTGTAC